>JABASH010001280.1:0-27716 GCA_019776445.1 Tomocerus maximus | reverse complement strand
TGTTCACATACCATATTGGAATTCTCTATTAGGTGCCTAATCGAAGATTTTCTAAACAAAAACTTAAAAGTTACGCTATACTATATGTACTAGAACTGAGCACTAATAAATTCTATTATTTGAACTTCTGCCTTCAAAATAAATAGTAGTGAAACCTATTGCAATAGGTACAATAATTAAAATGACGGGAACGGTTAAATAGTTTTCGGCCTGTTTCCTAACATAAATATTATTATGCATAATTTATTCTCAGTTTCAATTCGACGCGATTTTTGGTTTGATTTAACCACGATTCTTGTAAAATTGTAAAAAGCATTTGAATTTAAGTCTAAGAATTACAGTGCGGTAGTTAATGTACATAGAAAATGTATCATTAAAAGTGTTAAGGAACATGCTCGCTAAGAAAATCCGATAAAAAATCCAAGGTAGTAAGAGACCACTATTTTCTTCATTGTAGAGTTGTGGTTGTGGAATGCAATTGGCAAATTACATTATCATATCATTAAAATGACCATCACCCCAAGTCAAATCTCGGCGTAATGTATTCAGGCCGAGGAACGCAATATCAATAATGTTTTATGAACCCAACGCACACGAGAGTCGCATTCTAACTTCCTTGTCATTGCATGCAGCGTGCTTCAATATTATGCTGCTCAGGAAAGGTTAGTGTTGGAATATGGCTATTAGTTTATACTAGTGTATAATTGTTAGAATTCTGCATTAGTAATAGTATTGTAAAATGTCGTAGAAAACAATATCACGTACAAAGGGTACGATAAAATATTGAAGTGGTACGATAAAATATTTTCGGACCATACTCTTTTCATACAGCCTCAGAAAACAATACCTAACAATAAAAAAGCATTTGCCTACTTCCTATACACACATGTGAATTAAGTAGCAGTTGTATCCATCTTCCTATCCCAGTAAAAACTTGCCACTGCTATTAAAATCAAGCTGCTTTTAAAAAACATGGTATGTTCTATCATCCAATCTATTCAATACTTACATAGTTTCATAGTCCATTGTTGTGCTTTAGTCTAGTATCTAAAGGTTTTAAACCAATTTTCGACATTAAAAAAGTTTATAGGTTCTGCTCATTATCCATGAAAAGCATCCGTATTAGTAGGTGATTTACATCGTGTAAAGGCGATGTGTGCATAGAATTATTGTTTTACTACAGGGAATCATTTTATAGCATTATGAATGTAAAACGCAGGACTTTGTCCTTTATGGCCTTAATTGTCATTGCACATAAAAAGTTCCCTATCATAAAAAGTTGCTATTGTAAAGGTGAGAATCTATTACAATGCATACTTCTGTTTTCTTGGGTTGCATGTTCCGAATGAATATCCATTCCTGAAGGACTTAAGGAAATAAATTATCCTGGAGTAAGGGTATTAATTGAATCCAAGCGCAAACATAGTAAAGGCAAGAAAATAATATATCTTTACTTGATTATTTCCTTACAATCAACATTTTTATTGATATTATTATCCTGGAGTAAGGGTATTAATTGAATCCAAGCGCAAACATAGTAAAGGCAAGAAAATAATATATCTTTACTTGATTATTTCCTTACAATCAACATTTTTATTGGTATTCTACTATTCTACGACTAAATTACTTTTCAGGTAGCTGCTAGCAATTGGGAAATTCGATGATTGGACTGAACTGGTTAAAGTTGAGGGACTATTTCGGTGTTTCCACACGCTATAATGACAATGCCACACATGCAATGCAATCAAGCTTTATGTACTAGCAATTAGGAAATTCGATGATTGGACTGAACTGGTTAAAGTTGAGGGACTATTTCGGTGTTTCCACACGCTATAATGACAATGCCACACATGCAATGCAATCAAGCTTTATGTACTAATTAGTGTAATATTAAATCGTTAAATGCATCTTCCAATATCAAGGTGAAGGGTATATTATTTGCAATGATATATCAATTAGGGATTCTAGAACAATTAGAATCCAGAATTTATGTATGGCCTATATCAAAGCTAAATGACACAAATGGAGGTGATGAAAGTATTTATCATATTACTACTATTTCACTTAATTGCAGATTTTTTTATTTTTGTACTAAAGACAGTAATTCAGGTTTGTATTAGATACTTATCAAGATGGTGCACTTAGTGGACAGTATTCTATCGGGCGATTAATTACTTTAAAGAAATGCACCTGCACAGCAAATCTATCTGGCAAATGCAAATTAAAATCTATATGCATTAAGGCCACATCCGTCGAACGAGGATATTATTATATCTAAGGTTTGCCAATCCAAATCAAATATTATTTACTATGTACTATAATGTGTTAGCATACAATAATTGCAGATGTATGTACAATTATTTTGACATGTGGAATTGAAAGTACATGCGAAGTACCTTTAAGTAAAGCTGATGACCTACATACATTTGTAACGATCACAAACATGCAATGCAATTTTGTCGCACGTTTACATATCTCTCCCTTTCGTTTTGTATCTGTCCTATGGCACGCTCATTTACACAAAAGATAATTTATTTTTTTGGGAAAAATACATGGGAACATTATATTCTTACTCTTAGGAGACTTGGAGCAATTTAGAGGTGTGTTACTGTTGTTCGTTAGTATGTTTAATATTCTCATACCTATTTACTTAATGTATGAAGAAACTTATTAGGCAATGGGAACTGCATTAATATACACTAGGATGTAAAATAGTACAATAGACTAACATATTTATAATATAGGTATAGGTATAGTTGAAGCCATAAGGGTGTACGATAAAGATATTAGCAAAATATTAAACATCTAAACGTAGTTAAGCAGATGACATTGAAAATAACTCGTTCCGTCTTTGTTGTCTTGTAGAAAAAGAGTTGTGGTATACCCTTGACTTGATTTGATTTGATGTTTGAGGAAATGAAGAAAAAACATTTCCACAACTTTGCCGGTTTCTATATTTAAGGACTGCGGTCGTCTGGAGAATTTACATTCCGTCGTCAGTCGCTTGAAGAGCATTAGCTTCGCCCATTTTCAGCCGTTCCCAACAATCTTCGCAGATCTTTTGAGCAAAGATGGCCGTTGTTCTTGCTGAAGAGAAATCTTTCTTGGAGGAGGTAATTAAATCGGAAAATTTCAAAAACTGTCTCAAAAATTTAGTGGAGTGCCAAGTTTGATTTGTAGTGTGTGAAATTTCATTTATCATTTTGTAAATTTCCTTTGTTCACATTGTTTCCTTTGTTTAGTTCCGTGGAGCCACGGAAGACTTAAACCAAGATGAAACAACTCTGCTTCGCTTCTTGCGAGGTAAGTTCACCGAAACAATATCCATTTTCATAATCCGAAAATAAAGTAAGAAATATTTAATTGAAAAATATTGGGTCACAGCACGTAACCTGGATATCAAGAAAGCGGATCAAATGCTCAGAAAAGCTGTAGAATGGCGCGACGCTAATGAAATCGAATCCATGCTCAAATGGGATCCCCCAACTGCTGTGACTAAGGATTATAAACTTTATTTCACGGGTTTAGATTCTGAAAATAGACCCATCTATTTGGCTCCTATTGGAAAATGGGACGCCAGGAAGATTATCGGTCTTGGTCACAAAGAAGAATGTGTCAAATTTATGTACAAGACTCTTGAACTCATCATGAAACAAGCAAAGAAAAATGGAGTTAGCCAATTTAACATCATCCTTGATAATGACGGTCTTAGTTTCAGAAAAGTTGCCCATTGGGAAAGTAAGTTGACATTTTCTTTCAATGCATCTTTTAATCTTTAAAATTATTATCGTTTCAAATTAACTGATTATAATATTCTGTACTTTTCAGCTATCGAAACTTTGATCCGAGTTGTCAAAGACTTTGAGGCTAACTATCCTGAAACATTGAAAGACGCATTTTGCATCAACAGTAAGTTGGCTACATAAATAATGCATTTTGTGAATATTTCTATATACCAATTTTGTCAGGTATTAGTCCAGTGTCCGACAATGTTGCATATTATATCGGGTTTTTTGTATTCCGTAGCTCCAACCATATTTTGGCATGGTTTCAAGTTCATCAAGCCGTTACTGGCGGGGAATACTTTAGATAAAATCCACATTTTGGACTCTGACACTAAGAAATGGAAAGCCGCACTTCTGGAAGCATTCCCTGCAACTTCCCTTCCTCTTGACTACGGTGGTAACGCCCAGCCTGAAGATTTACATCAAGACTAATCTTCAATTGGTACTGAATGTATTAGCAGGTACTGGTGCTAATATCATCCGTCTAGTCAGGGGAATTTCAATTATCAATTTTCCTAAAATTGACATTGAATTCGATCCTATTGCACCGATATTGCAGTTGCAAATGTAATATTCATGCTTTGTGATCTTCAAACCAACTACGCAAATGTTCCATTTATAGTGTGACTTTTTGTTCAAGTGTATCTTTATTTTACTTTGCTTTGTTCTCCTACGATAACATAAAGTGGTATGTATGATTGTGACTCTGTGGTGGAATACGATTATGTAGTAGATTCTCTAATAATAAATACAATTTATAATAGCTCAATCATTTATCACATTCCATTTTTCTCCTTTTTTTGCAACTGTCATGTCATATATAGTATTCATTGGATATCATAATCTGGTAATAACATTAACCATGATTTATTATTCAGATACATTTTATGTTTGAAAAGCCAAGAGATTCATCCATAAAATAAATTGCGTTTGTTTCATCATAATTTTCATTTGTTTGTTCAAAAGTATGCCTTTACCGAATCTCTAACTTTTCAATATCATCAAACGTAACAAGCAACTGTCTGATTTTAAGCTTTTAATTACCAGACGGTCTCACGCATACTTCACAATAGGAAGATTTCTGCTGAAAATTAAACAAAAGTCATTTTTGGTGCTTAAAATTGATGATAATTTGATAATTAACACTTATTACGCAGTATGCACTGTTTGCTGACTTAAAATCATCACGCACTTACACTAACTTCAGAATAAATATAGCATCCAATTGTTCTCGAAAATAATACATGGAAAACTTATTCGCTAACTGCGTATTTGCCATTTGCATGTCTACATTTTACGCAGTGAAGAGACTCTTTACTTACTTTTACTCAAACTTAATTAGCTTTTGTCGGAACAAAGGTGATAATAAATGCTGGAAAATACTGGTGATTATATCTTTGTGTATACACTATGGCTTATTCTTTTGATAAACTATGTGTATACAATGCACAATAGTTTCCAGCTCGTCATTTTATTTTCTAAACTATCGGAGCTAAAAAAAGAACTTCTTTTGTTTAAAATGACAAAAACCTCACAATATTTGAAGAATGGAGATATTAATATTAAGAAAACTACCTAGATATAAGTTAAGTTAAGTATGCAAGAAAATGAAACTGGCACACACTAATGCTTATTTTTAGTAAAATCATGGAAAACTAATTGAACTTTCAATGAAGTAAAATTATAAAAATATGCATACATTCGTGCTTTTAGCAGTACTTTACTGCACGGTTTGAACATTCATTCATTATGCATTATGAACATATGCGTAAGATCTTGCATGTCATCTATTTTGCAAGTATTACATACAAACTGTAAAGATGGTGCCTTAATGTATATTTTAATGTGAATATTTGAACTTGCTCTATACGAAAGTGAGTGGTTGAACTTATTTAACTTGTTTACCGTGTGCCTTAGCTACACTGCACGATGTGATCTGAGAAGACTGTGCATTATTTACAAACCTGATCGTGGGATATAAGCATTATAGCGAATAAATATCTCTTGACTGTGGGGTAGAAGGAGAATACCTGTTAGGATTGGGGTATGAATTGGGATCAGCCAGCAGTAATGATAATAGAATAGTGTAAACCATGTCAAAATATTATTATCCTACACTCTTTACGGTTAGCCTCTCAAATTGTCGTAGATAGAGTTATATATAGCGAAAAAACTAGCATTTTTCAGGCTTAATCTTAATATATGTCAAAATGTTAAGTTATAGAACCTGGTTTACGATTTTACCAGGGAATCAATCTCAAAAGTGAAATTTTCCATATTGAAATTGTGAAGTGCGTATCCTAATTTCCGACAGCCATGAGTAAGAACATTAAGGATAGCAAAGAACTACAATTATAGGACTACGATTTTACCAGGGAATCAATCTCAAAAGTGAAATTTTCCATATTGAAATTGTGAAGTGCGTATCCTAATTTCCGACAGCCATGAGTAAGAACATTAAGGATAGCAAAGAACTACAAGAGAAGATTGCGCTAAAAAAGGTAAATATTAATCTGAAATATCCATGAAATAGTTATCCATGAAATTATTATCCATGAAATAATATTATTGTCCTAAGTTTGTGAATCGGGACGTAATTTTAATGCGCGTGTACTTATGGAGAGCCATGGCCTTATTAGTCCTTATAGTAATCAGATTTGTATTCAACTTTCAGTTTCGAGATAAAACTGGAGATCTTAACCAGGATGATAAAATCCTTTTACGTTTTCTCCGAGGTAAGTAAGCATTTTCAAAACTACACAAAATATACCAAACGTAATCCACGAAGGTTTTAATTGAAATATTTTCGTAATGCAGCAAGAAGTCTAGATCCAGACAAAGCAGAAGACCAGCTTCGTAAAGTACGTATGCACAATAAAATGCGTAGTTATGTTTTTTATACATAAATACCTTTGAAGGACACTGCTATAATTATCTTGTCGAGAATCTCTTTTAATTTACGTGATGCACATTTCTCAAAGACACTACTGTGGAGAGAAGAAAATGGAATAAATGAAATACACTTATGGGAGGCCCCCTCGGAGATTAAAGATGATATGGTGACGTATTTCACAGGCTTTGACGAAGAAAATCGACCAGGTAGATTTGAAGTTCATTAAGTGACGAGAAGATATAGTATCTGATATGATATTCTTACAAATATAGTTTACTACTCCAAAATTGGTGAATGGGATATAAGACCGGTTTTAGCGAAGGGGATGAAAGATGACTGTTTAAGATATGCAGCAAAATCCATGGAATTAGTTCTGAATGTGGAAAATCGAGTTAACTCTTCCCAATTCATACCGATTCTTGATGTTGCGGGCTCTACATTTGCAAAAGCTGTACATTGGGGAAGTAAGTTAATGGAGTATGAAGAAATAATAATAATTTGATCAACTGTTATTTTATTTGTTCTATAGCTATAGAGTTTATGCTGAGATTGTTTCGGGACTTTGAAGCGTATTATCCAGAAACCCTACATGCTGCATACATAATCAATGGTAAAACGGATACCGTAGTGCAAATTATAATATCTACTTAAATTAATCTATTCTACATATCAGATTCTAAATTAATTTCAGTTCCTGCAATTTTCTGGTACGCTTACAATATCGTCAAACCGTTATTTTCTGGGCACACATTGGCCAAGATACATATTTTTGACTGTGACAAAAAGAGATGGCAAGAAGCATTAAATAAGGATATACCTTCAAAAGCATTGTCCGTTGAATGTGGAGGAACTGTTGTGCAAGGGATTCCTGTACTCGATCACAAAGATTTTTTGGAAAAATTTGCCTTCAATCAAGACCTCTTCGTTCCCGTTCTATCAAAATCCTCTCCGGAGACAGTCAGTAGTAGTAGTCTACCTAATAATAATACTCTCACCTTATAAACACCTATTTTGTAGCTTGCTTTCGACAGTATTGTATCAAGATGAATTTTAGTCGTAAGTACTAATTTATTTTTGTAATTTCAGTCGAGATGCTGTATAAAATAAATCTAGCATTTAAAATAAGTATCTACTGGATATTTTGGATAGATAAAGAAAACTCCCTTTCCATTTTAGACAGTCCATGTGGGTAGGGGAACTCCTTGGGTAGGGGTACATCTCAGGATTATTAAATTGTAGCATAACTTATTTCCACGATATTTATATGGTTTGAATCCTTGATTATTCAGTTACAGAAGTTAATCGGTAATACTTATAAAAGCTCAAAAATTCTTAACCTCATTCTACATCATTTTGATTTTCTTAATAAAATTCCAGGAAAAAAATTCAATTTTAACTGACCAACTTTTGTAGCTGAACAATCCAAGATTCTAACCAATTTAAATATCATGGAAATAAGTTAGGATTTATAACAAAGGTTGCTAAAAAGAAAGCTATTCTACAATTTAATAGCCCTAAGATTTACCCCGTACCTCTTGGACTGTCCCTTTTATACAGTCAAATGTTTAATAATAATTATATTAATTTTGTTGCATCTGCATTGATTATTTTATAAAAAGTGCCATTATTTCAATGAAATAAATGTTTAAAAATTAGTACTACAGATAGATGGTACTAGCAGCTTAACTAGTATAAATTGCGTTTACATCTGTAAACATGTAACGCGAATAAAAACCACATATCAAGTGAGTGCTTAAACCACAGAACATTAATTATTTCTAGTAATAAATTGCAATTAACATATAAAACACAGAATTTAGGGCATCTTATTTCTATCATAAAATCGAGAGTTGAAACTTATGGAAAATGATGTCCCATTTAGTTATCTATGGTAAGTAGTAGTAGACCCACAAACATCAAGACATCAACTACTCTATCGTAGACACAATGTATATTTCAGCAAAGGGAGCAAAGAGCAAGAGAAGCAGTAGCAGACAGTTTTGAGTCAATTAAATAGCTCAACGCAATAAATGAGCTAACCAAATTGCATAAGGATAACTGTCTAGAAGTCACGTTCGTTGAACCGTGAGACAAACTACAAACTTCGTCTATTACTAAGATAATATAAAAATCTAGTCCTGAGAGAGATTGTAGGTGAATGGGCTAATGAGCATGCACCACGCAATCCTTCTCCATTGAAACATTAAAAAATACGGAAGTAAAAAATTTGCGTTTACCAAACTGACGCTAAAAGTAAGTAGCAGATTATCAAATACTATGCAATGCACTATTTACCTTCATAGTACGTAACATTTGTAAATATAAACGCAAACATTTATAAACAACACGCATTTCTGCAACAGTTACTTATCTTTGAGATACTTATTAGTAAAAAATATGTCCATAGTAGAGGTCTCATTTATAGTTATGTTCATTCATGTATAGGCAGTAGGCATACCTTCTGTACTAAAGAAAGCGTAGGTGTGATTGCCGAATATTAGGTACTATGAATATCGACTAATAAACTAGACTATATTAAGAATGCATTTAGTANAATGCATTTAGTAGCTAGTAGGTCAAAAGATTGATGATTTCGTAAATAAACGTTGTTGCCAGAAGAAAAATGTTTACCAAAATGTCTCTGGAAACAGAAGACTCCATAAATACTATAGACCTTTGATAAAGTCTTCGGGATAAGTCGAGTGAGTATTGTACAAAGATTCCAAGGTCCAATCCCAAAGCAAGAATATTAATCTGTCTATTAATTTTTTCCATGTTTTACGATTTTCTGTCGTTTTGTAGATAATAATTTAAATGATTCGATGTAAAGTTAAATAGATTGATAAATTGATAGTTCAAAGAATTGTTGATATATACAGACAAAGAATCCTAAAAACTTTCTAAAAGTCATCTTTTCACCCCAGTAGAGTTAAAATCTTTACAACTTATAGTAAGTTGCCAGTAATCTACGAAAGGTCACTCTCGAACTTTGAAACATTGTAAAATATATTTGAGTAAGCACACTTTAATGTACCAGGTACTCATTTCTAGAAAAATGTATCTTGATGTTTAACGTAAAATATGTCAGAATGCACATCTGTATAAATTATAGTGCTAGTTACGTGTTTTTGCAATTAAGTCTAAAAGTAAAACTACATACGACCTACATGTACATTTACTTTTGGCTGCAAATGTCTATAAGAAATAGAAACTTACTAGTATGATCTATCACTTCAGTGCGCAGGGAGTTAATTATTAATTAACCAAATGCGTGTTATATAGTTTGTATACTTGCTAGTAATCTTTTGACAAGTGTAATTTGAAAATAACAAGCGTTCATAATCATTATACACTTAGAGAATGCGCCAGAAGAATAATTCCTAAAAGGGGTTAATAAAAATCAACCAATTATTGGAATAGCACTAAAATTTACATTGAGGACTGTTCTATTTTAAGTAAATAGGTCTGCAAAATTGTCAAATGCCAAGGCAAAATTTATCTACCTGTAAAAATGCTATCGTCTATGCTTGCCAACAAAGAAATAGAGAATCATGACATAACTCCCATGACATGTAATGCACCAGTGCCTCCTCCACTCCTATCTACTTGATACTAGTAATTAAGTTTCTACTATTTATAGCTATCACATTTATAGAACTGGGAGGTCTAATTTTACTCCTTAGTAAAATCCTTGCTCCAAGTCTTCTTTAAACACTTCAACCAGAGAGTTTGCTGTTAGCCTAATTAGTTCAATATTAAAACTAAGTGTAGTAAATGACAATGATTGCTACAATTCTTATTAACATGTGCTCATTATAAAGCAGGCTTAAATGCACTTATAAATCTGTTGCATATTCACATATTATTACCAACTACTTTAGGTATGTGATTAGTATGCGAAATTGCAAATGCATGAAAAAGGATATTCCTCCTTTACTTCTCACACTTTGTGATGAAAACAACACTACTGTTCGTTTCAAAAAGGAAGTGCTCTGGAAATGTTCAGGTTGCTAGTTACTGGAAATTTAACGTTCATTTTTATAGTCAAAATCCAAAAAATCAACAAACTCCCAGAGGACTTGTATTTTGAAACGAACAATAAATTACTACGTACTGTCCGGATCAGCTTTGTATGAGAATTCACTTGGGAACCTGTCATCCTGCCTATTTCTGATTGGTTGATTTTATTTGAAATCTGCAATTTCATTGGCTATGGCCCTGACAAAATTTCATGATTTTACACGGCAACTCAATTGGGTCCATATTTTCCATAACATTCAACAAGGTGATATGAAGGTGACGAATGGTCGTAATGACAATGACACTAATAAAATATAGCATATTGCCTGTGACACAGAACGAAAGTATAGGACAATTCATTAGCACTATATTATTACTTATTAGATATAATACGAGGGTACTCGGGCATTTCATTGAGTTATACAAATCCATACAGTTAAAGTTAGCAGAAGATTTTACAAAGTAACTAAAAACTATACATATGACATAAGTGACTAGTTTCTGCAAATCAGTAAACAAATGCACACAATGCTATTGATTTACAAGGTGTGCATTTTTATAACAAACTGTATTCTGTACTGAATTCCCAATCACATGAATATGAATGAACTTAATTAGATGGTAGCTGGTTTTTATGAGGCATCTTCCAAAAGTTTGTATCCTTTCCCGAAGATAGGGGTTCAACAGTCGAATGATTTCATTGATTTTGGAACTGCCACTAAATTTTTTCCGAATCCACTGTAAGATGTAACTCAATAAAATGCCCGAGTACCCCTCGTATTATATCTAATAAGTAATAATGTAATGCTACCGAATTGTCCTATACTTTCGTTCTGTGTCACAGGCAAATGTACATGCTATATTTTATTAGTGTCATCGTCATTACGAACATTCATCACCATCATATAACCTTGTTGAATGTTATGGAAAATATGGACCCAATTGAGTTGCCGTGTAAAATCTTGAAATTTTGTCCGGGCGATAGCCAATGAAATTGCAGATTTCCAATAAAATCAACCAATCAGAGATAGGCAGGATGACAGGTTCCCAAGTGAATTCTCATACAAAGCTGATCCGGCAGTAATTCCCATTAGAAAAAGTTTGTACCTGATAGTTTGCTTTTGCTATTATAAAATTAGATAGTTCCAGTAATTTTAATTGTGTGAAAATGACCTTTGTAAACAACTATCACACTCAAGGTTTTGTCAATGATTTGAAGTCATAAATCCATCCTTGTTGTGTTCTTTATCTCGTACAACATAGAATTGCTGACAAAACACTAATCGCCTACAATTAATTACTATTTATGTCAACCATCAAATAGTGATTTCAAGTGTCTCATATTTTGTATGTAAATATAACTTATTCCGCCATAAACACACTAAGTGATGTCTTGAGTGTATTTAACAATGAAACGGAAGAATTAATTACAGCAATCACAAAACAAAGATGCCTTTCGTCCTCAGTGAGAGGAACTGACAACTATTATTCAAATACTTCTATCCTAATATTTACTCAGTATCTTCAATTTAGAGCCAGTATTCCAAAAAACAATCTAATGTTAACTTGCGATTATAATATGTAAGGTTATAACAAACGTACTACAATGTCAAAATATGGAAGAATAATGCAAGGCTAATGGAGTGTATGCGTATTTCCCCATGTTTCCATCTGACCCAAGATGATTACTAGAATTTACGAACTACACAATGCATCAACTTAAGGTCTGATCAGAGTAAACGATAGCCAATATCAAATTTTAATCATCTTCACCTGTTTAAAGTTTTACACTTGGGTGTCCTGCATGGTCATGGGTATTACAAGGATGTTTTATTGCATAATCTGAAATTATTCCTCCATAGGGAGGAATAAGGAGATTTATAGTTTTGCACTCATTTGTAACACTATGTGTGTACCTCATTAAGGACATGCAAACCTCTATATCATATGAAGGTTATCTGACGCTTGTTTTGAATATAAAGTCTGAAAAATATTCGTCATTAAACCATGGTTGTGAGAGAATTAAATATTATTACGTGTTATATATTATATATTTTCTAGGTTCCTTGGTATTACACATGCTGTCCCAATCCAATCCCATGGTGTGATTACAATAATAATTGCCAACCGACAATGCAAAATGTTTTATTTTTTGTTGACGACCCATCTTCAGCATTTATTGAACATGAACAGAAATCAGTACTGTTTTTAAAATACTCTGCCATATTAGTATGCCTTAAAATACTGCCATATATATGTATATGTATGTAAAGGTCTTAAAATACATTTTTCTTCCTAGTGTGTTGTCATTCTAGTCTCATTCATATGAAGAGACATTCTTACTGCTTCATTTACAATAGCCGAACTTGAGACTATATAAAAAATCTCAACTAGCAAAGTATGTTTCGGAAAGATCAGATGTGAGATGACATTGCAAAAAAATTAATTGTATGAATTACGTATATAAATAACTATGCATACAAGGATTTTCATTATCATAGAGCAGAACTGTGCACTATCTATTTGTGAAACATACGGTCTTTGACGCATCTTATAGATTTACGGCCACCACAATGACATACACATAACCTTCTTCTAAAATGCTTATAAAATCCTATTTAATATGTGTACATATACGGTATTTATCATTGCTATATGCGTAACATTCAGTTACGCGTAGGCTGTCTCTGTCTTCAAAGACAAATTATAGGAACTTTATAATTTCGTTCATAACCTGCTACATTCGAGACTCCTTAGAGCTTAGAATCTATGTGCTTATAATTAAATATGCAGACAACTTTCATTATACTACTCGTAAATGCATTAAAGTGTGTACTCACTTGCATTTTGCATGGGTGCATATGAGTACAGTATTTCTTGCGTTCGATACAATAGTTAAGTTCCTATATTAGAGTAGTTGGACATACTTATTATACTTAGACAATAAATTTATGTATATAAACGCTAACTTCACTTATGATTAAGTTTAACATGCGTAAAGAAGTTATAGTATCCCTAGAAGTGTATTCAATATGTGGGTACCGCATTCGCGTTAATAATACCTCAGAATGACATAAGAATGCTACAAATGTTTGTAGTGTATCATATTTCACCTCTGAGTTTCTGGTTAATAAACTTTTTTAAATAATATTGCTGCACTATACCTATAAGGAAACACAAATATCACAAATGCTATCAATTTCTACACATAGTCGTTGAAAAATGTTTCTTTTGTCCTTAAGTGAGTAAATACGGTAAAATAATAAATGTGTGTGCTAAGAGTAGTGCTAGACTTGTACCTGAGTTGTTTCTACATGGTGTGCCATTATAATTGTTTTGTAAGTACCTAAATTTGCTAGGTACCTATAAGTATTTATTGCTCCTAATGCATCCTTAAACATCATGCTTACTACATTATTATAGTGAGGATTTAAAAAGTGATAAGTAATCGCATGGGAAATTATGTAGCTATATGGAAAATAGTACTGCACCAACGGCATCCGTCGTCCTTAGAGCAAGTGGCAAAGTTGTCTATTGTTTTTGATATTGTGATTTTCGAGAATTCTAGTATATAATTCGTTTCTAGTTCCTGACGAAGTTTATTCTGCAATAGAAAGCGGTCAGAGCACCACGAGGATAGTAAAGTTAGAAAAAGTGAGAAGTTGTGCGACCTGAATGAGCTAGGCAAAAGTTGCAATACTAGATTATAATTTTGCAATAAGTATTGTCTTTGATGCATTATATTCAGTAGAACACAAACAAAACTGTTTAGCCACACGTATAGTAGGTTAGAAGACAGAAAATAATTTCTTCCGTTCCTTTAGCTTTGGTTTGGCTCACTTCACTATTCACTCCAACATCCTCTATAAGGTACACACTAACACAATTCTACTTAGATTGTTGCATTGATATGAGACATACGTGTTAAGGAAATCTGCAAATGCCTTTTTCATTTAATGATCCCAGCCTGTCAAGTCCAAGTCGAGTAATTCATTTTGTGCAGCGGACTGCAGAAAGAGTGTGGGGCCGTATCGTCTCAAGTCTCGACTGCATTCAAATACATTTTTAATATTTTATGCTCACATTCTCATCTCTAAAAGACTGTGACTCAACTCATAATTCTTACGTACATACAGTCAATCTTGCCAAGCTCATCTTCTTTCAGTTCTCTTCTTTGTGCTTTACTACCCAACCAGAAAATCGTACACGAGCTTTGAGATATCCCTAATAGTGTCAATTCTGTTCTACACTACTTTCCTATACCTACCCTGTGCCATAAAACTATACATATTATTATTTTATAACCAGAAATTCTCTGCACAATTTCCGCAGGAGTCATCATGAGCAAATTGAAGGAGTCAGAGATTACAATTTTTAAACAGGTGACTATATACCTTCAGTTTTTCAAACATTTTAATAAACATGCCCTAAAGTTCCTTCACGAACCTTTAATGAACATTTTGTAAAGAAAATTAATACTTCTTATCAAATTTCAGTTCAAAGAAGTTGTTAAGGACTTGAATCAAGAAGATGATGTTGTACTCAGATTCTTAAGAGGTAGGTAATCGTATCAATTTATCAAATTACACCAATAATATATTTTTCATGTGTTACATATCCTACAACTATTTTAGGACGCTATACATAAAATCATTGTAATAACACGTAGATATCTTTGGCTCATTTATTTCTGTTTTAGAGTTAAATATGAATGAAATTATGATTTCATTTCACTAAATATAATTAGCATAATATAATGTATCTATTGTAGTATCACCAATTTCTACCTTACTTTTATCGGGACCCTTGGAAAACCATATGGAAAACCATATAGGAGAGACATTCACATTGCTAAGAATTTCATCAACAATCAAAGCCTTGTTATGAAGGGTCAACCACTTAGTGTTGTTAGTTCTGCAGCGATATGACAGTAAGGTCTGACTCTCCCATCAGTTAAGGCTAGCGTGCTGCTTTATCCATGAATACCTTACAGGTTTTATGGCCAACTTCTTTATCAACAGTTTACGAGTTCAATTGAATTTATTCTTATAGATAATCGCTAAAAGCGTCATTAGCAGCCATTTAATTAAAGCTTCGCAGCAATTGAAGCTAGAGCAGTAAGACATGAGAAGTATTAAGAGCCTTCGCTATTAGCTTACAAACAATGACATTTGATCTCATTGATGCAATGAGATTACTTGAATGTTTTCTCATGGCGGTTCTAGGTGTTTATTACAGATTAGATGATAAAACTCATGGTACGCCTATCCGTTATATATGAATCCCTGTCTGATTGAGAGTAGAAGCTAAAGGACAGAATACTAAATAGCGGGATGCAATTATGGAGTCTAATAACTGTGAGATTAATTAAAAATCTAGGTAGAACCTAGAAAACATTTTGTGTCGTGAGAAAATTAAGCTATACTAACTGTAGTCATTGTCTTTAATGGTTTACTAACAATGAAGATAATTGACATTTGATTGCGCATGTAACTTTTTAGCGTTAATAACCTAGCATTTATTCACCTCATTAAGCAATAGGCAAATTATATTAACACCCAAGCGAAAATGACTGTAGCTGTATTTTGTTTCATTTTCAGCAAGGAGCTTAGATGTCAAAAAAGCCGAAGACCAGCTTAGAAAAGTAAACAACTTGTTCACTAATTCAACATATTATCATTTTGTGTCATGAGTGATATGACACACATACGAAGCGTCAAAAGTAACAAATTAATATTGCAAATCCAAACTTTTCTTAGGCCATGAAATGGAGAGAAGAGTTCGGCACAGATTTTTTGAAAGATTGGGAAGCTCCTGAAGGTGTGAAAGAACAATTGATGCCATATTACATGGGTGTGGACGAGGAAAATTTCCCAGGTAAATTATTATTATAAGTGCACTTTTATGCAACTCAACAAAAACCTAATTGCTCTAAGAGTAGAAATAATAAACTCGGACTGAAAAATATTGTACAGTTTATTTATCAAAAATCGGATCACTCGATATCAGACCGTTATTGGCCCAAGGTCTCAAAGATGATTGTCTTCGTTTTCTGACAAAAGCGGTGGAATGTGGATTAACTACAATGAAGAAAAACGGCGTGACTCAATTCATCGCTATTCTGGATGTCAGTGGACTTACATTCGCCAAAGCTGCTCATTGGGGATGTGAGTTATAAATATCTACTTTTCCATGTAAAACTGCTTTACTGTTCTATAAATGCGGGAACACCTGATATCTTTTAATTGTTTCCTTGTTTGACTACAGCTTTGGAGTTCATGATAAGAGTTCTTAAGGATTTCGATGCTTACTACCCCGAAACACTAAAAGCTTGCTACCTTGTGAATTGTACGTAGTTCTCCTAAAATATTTACAGATCTAAACATAAAACGATTTTTTGTAAGTTTAATTTTTTTCTTCCAGGCCCAGCAGTATTTTGGTACGCATACAACATTGTTAAGTACTTCTTGTCAAGTCACACTCTGTCGAAAATACGTATTTTCGACACAGACGAAGCTAAATGGAAACAAGGGCTTTTAGAGTACATTCCAGCTGGATCTTTGGCAGTTGAGTACGGTGGAAAAGGAACAGCAGAAAATGTCGTCGATTAATTAACTTTTCTATATATAGGAAGTTAAAATATCCTAAGCATTTACTATATTGACACACAAGATAGTATATACTTATCAGAAGTTAGAATACTATTTTCTTATTCGACATTGTATAACTTTTATAGTTTTTTCTTAGCATAACAAGAATATTTATTCAAGGTCCTCTGGAATAAGCTGATGTGTATGTTAAAGTAAATGTCTGTATCGAGTTTATAATAGTCTCCTATAAGAAATATACTTTTTCTACTTCAGATTCTGCATCTTGCTCAGTAAAAAATGTGTAAATACATACGATAGGGTCTAAGGTTAAGGAACCGGGATATTATTCCATGTAAACAGATGTGATGATTTTGAAAGTACTTAGTGCAATAACCTATAACTATTTGAAATGTAGATTGTCTGTGTGGAGTATTTTAGTGTGCATGCTAGGAATACAATTTTAATGATGTTCTTAAGTCGGTAAAAGAATAAAATGACATAAAAATTACGGTATGTATCCCATTTGATGATGGCATGTTCATAGTCACAGATGCGTGAAAAATAAAACATGCTTTCAAGAAACTGGAATGTTGTCCGGCATAGAGAAAATCTATTAAAAATTGTTAATGAAGCATTTGCATGCATCATGCGGTTTAAAAGTATGATGCCAAGAAGCTATTGGCTTCTGTGACATATCACTATTGTAGATTGTATTACAGCTTGGTGTTATTTATATTTGTATGTTATTGTAGGCAGATGCGGTAGATGCAAACGTAGTATGAATGGGAAAAAGCTTTTAGTTGCGTTAAAAGCTCTGTTACAGATTTTTCTGTACAGCGATAGTCTATCGGTCTCAGTCAATGTGATGCCTAATGTGTGTGTAATAAAATAAAAGCAAAACTCATGCATCTGCTGTTTTGCTCCGAAAATAACTTTTTCTTGCTCAAGCTATTTCCGTCTAACTCACAATCAGTCGTTCCCATGCTCTCAATCCAAATCCAACAGTTCATGTTTTGACTTCATTGGCAATCTAAGAATTTCGGAACAAAAGACTTAAAACTCGACAATCCTGTAAACAGATTTTACTCAATCGTGTGAGCACCGAGTTTAGTATAGTGGCAGTGGCATAGGGAACACCATAGTTTGTCTGAACACAAACTTCTCAACATGACGGAAGAAGAATTGGAATATATTTGGGAAGGAAAATTTCTACAGGATGATAAACATTTAAAAGAATTACGTGCCCAGTTTTTGGCCAATTTAGAAGGTTCTGAAAACGGAGAGAGGAATATCGACAAGTTGGAAGCTGATATTGCTACATGCTCCACGGAACTCCAGAGAATACATCTGATAAAAAAATTCTTCAAATGGATAGATGTGCCTTCTTACTATTTCACACGTAAACAAAATAGAGCTTGGATTACCTATAGAAATGTATCTGAATTATATTTTGAATTGTAATAATAGAATTTCCTGGAAGTAAACTGTAAAATATATTTTTCTATGAAATAAATTTTAGGGTTCCAGAAATCTGCGGATTTATCCCGGAAACTGCGAGAGAAAGCTAACGGAGCATATAAAGCTGGAGATTTTGGACTGGCTCTCCGAGGTTATAATTTGGCAATTATGTTTTCAAAGACAGAAGATGAAGAACTAGGTTTGGGCTATGGAAATAGAAGTGCGTTGTTTGTCCAAATCAAAGAAGCGAATTTGGCACAGAAAGATATACAACGTGCTCTCCAAAGTAAATACCCTGAAAACTTAAAAGACAAACTACTAGAAAGACAGAAAAAGTGTTCGGATATACTCTTGAAGCAGCAGAAGGAATCTGCTATTCAAGTTATCAAAGCAAACGGTAAAAAGTTCTGTGATGAAAATCTTTTGAGACTCAAATCTCCACATCCGACAGTTACAAACGCTGAAGAATTTATTACTATCGACTACTCGAAAGACAGAGGAAGACGACTGATTGCCAACCGAGATGTTCCTGCAGGTAAAACAGATAATAAATCATACTGTTACAAATCGTCAGCAAAAATTTGGATTATTTTAATTGGTCGACTGACGCTTGGTCCGATTTCCTGAGCATCTAGGTTGCCTCCTTGAGTTGAAGACTGCCTTTTGGGTTGACAGGTGTGACCAATTATTTAGGCCAATCTTTTTAGTGTGCTGGGAGTGCAGTGGATCTTCACAGCTTTACATTTTGCCAGTAGAAATCCTATTCTGCTCCACATATTATTGTCAATCCATTATTGACTCGCTTTATTTTATTCCCTAGAATTTTTCATATTTTAGTAGAAAAGTTTTTATTGTGTACTATATTTTTGCTGGCGATATTTTTTCAGACATTTTTTCATAGAACGCTACGATTAATGTAGCCCTATATGCTATCTGCTTAATTGTTTAGACAAATCAAGAACAACCAATTTGTATTGTTTATAGTGTACTAAATAGAATAGATGATCAATCTCCTGTCTTGACAAAAGTATTTCAGTATGCAAATTCTTTCAAACTTGATCAACTAATGAAAATTCTTTCCCAACAGGCACAGTTTTAGCAGTTGAAGAGCCTTTTGTACACATCTTGGTCAACTACTTAACTTGGGACATGAAACACTGCCATTTTTGTTCAAGAAAGATCCTCGCTGGTATTCCTTGCAACGATTGCACATTTGTAAGCAAAATACCTAATTGAGTTTCGTGTTTTTATATTTAGCTTAAATATTTAAGAAATTCTCAGATCAATATTTGTGAAGATATTGTATTCCAGTTTCAAGATGGCTTAATTTTTCTGAACAACAAATGAAGAAATCCTATAAATTCCATTTACCTACTTTTAATACCAATAAATAGTAATTAATGGTACAGTTAATAATGTTACTTGGGTGTGAGAGCCAAAACTGAATTAAAAAATCTGATTTTGTTTAGGCAATGTACTGCGGCGAAAGATGTCGAGAAAAAGCTACAGAAAATGGACATCTTTTTGAGCACAACCACTTGGCATACCATCACTGTCATCAAACAGCCACCAAAGACCTGATTGCTTTAAGAATTTTGACAAAAGTCGGACCGACGAAACTGTTCCATCTGTTCCAGCAATACCATGAAATAAACGGATCATCTCCGAATAATCATCATTCGTACTTTTTTCCTAAAGAAAAGACAATTTGCGGTTACAATGAACATGGGATTTATGAATCTGGAAGTTACCTCCCGGTATATCACTTGATTTCACACGGACTAGGAATTCCATTGTCAGATATTGTATCAAATGTTTTTAGAGCCCTAGTTTTGATGTATATACTTCGTGATTCGTCAAATTTTTTCACTCTTGTCGATTCTGAATACACGGAAGAGTTTTCTCAAGACAAATTTGAAGACTTCATTGCTTCTTTAGTATTAAGACACATTGAAAATATCCCATACAACGCAATTTCAATCAGTGAATTGCAAACTGAAACTCGGGATATTGTAAAACCTGCCAATTCCTCTCAACTATCAAATTTCAAATCATTTTCATACGCAACTGCAATTTTCGGTCTTTTATCCCTGGCAAATCATTCTTGTGACCCGAACACAATCATAGCTAAGAAATCCGAGTTTCAGTTAACTGCTTTGGTCACTCTTAAGAATCTCAGTTGTGGTGATGAAGTTTTCATCAGTTACAAGCCTCAATTTTCCAAACAAAGCACCAAAGACAGAAAACTATTTTTAAAGGACCGTTACCACTTTATCTGTCAATGTAATGCATGTCTATCTAATTGGAATGTAGATGCACATTTAAATTACATTGTACCTAAATTTAAGTGCAAGGAATGTACTGCAACTTCACAGAAAAATTCGTCGCAGTGCTTAATGTGCGAGAAGTTGAGATTGGGATTAGCTCTGGAATTGGAAGCGCATCAAAGACAATTATACGATGCAGATGAGTTGCTAAAATCTGGGGATTTTCTTCAAGCCATAAATATTTTGGTAAATTCCTTGCGATTTTTCAGTGCATATTTCTCTCCAGTGTTCTCTTTGTTTCAAGTAGCACAAGATTTGTATAAAAGGGCTTTAGTTTTTCTACTTAATAGTTACGATTGAATTTAATACCCGTTTTCTACTTCTTAATTAGTGTAATGGAAAATCTGCCAATTCCGCCCAACTCCCAACCTAACACAAATATCATCTTTCGCCCTATATTCTCGTTACTCATCTCATCCTAATAATCAACTACACTTATAGACTGTAAAATATGCAAGTGCAAACTGCAATTTGATATTGGATAGGACATAAAATAAAAATAGAGGCATCTGTTATATAATAATGTGTACCTACTTATAATCCTTACCCTATCAATTAACACCTACCTACATAAAATGTGTATTGGATAAGAAACTCATAGGATATTATATCTTGTATGTACACTGGATGTATAATGTAATATTGAGACAAATAGGTTGTGTAACCGGAAAAGACAGATATAAATAAATAGAGTTTTTGTCGATGATCGTAAAGTTTCCTGCCTACAAGTTCTTATCTCAACTGAATCTATGAAAATCTTTTGAGATTTTTCCAATGTGGGTACACCTTACGTATTATTAGTCATTCAGTTGGGATAGTACAAGTACACATAAAAGAACGCATGCAAAATTACAGACACAAATCACTGCAAAGAGTCGTTCATGGTTTTCTTATCGTTTTAGTTGGCGACATGACACGGCATGGCACGCATCAGATCGGATAGGACTAAATGTCAAATTTACAAGTTGAGTTATATCCTTAAGATACGAAGACGCAGGAAGTTTAGTAGAATGTACTAATCCACCTACTGCACATCAAATATTATTGAAATCCAGGATCGTAAAATGTTCACACGTATAAACAAACTGTGAGCTCCTTCCGCAAAGATAAGCAACAGATTTTCCGATTACAGTATTTGTTCGTCTTGCAAAGAGTGCAAACCTTTTGGGAGCAAACTGCCGTTCCGGCATTAGTATAGAGTATAGAATAGCTAGACCACAATTTTTAACGTGAAATTTGGTTTTAGTGTAGGAAAGAAGCATGAAAGTACATTTGGGCGTAGCACTACTGATTTCCGTCACAAATCTTTCAGGTAACTCGGCTATCTATACAATAATTAATTGCTATTATGCATACTAATTTGTTTTCAGTGTGTTTGAACTCGATTCCTTGGAAGTCGGAAAAACCTCATTTTCTCCCTGATTGGTCCATACCGTCATTATGTGAGAAATTAAATGAAGAATACACTGGAAATGATAGTTTGTTAGTGCTCGTATCCATACAAGGATCCAACACGAAGCCCAAGATATTTAGAAAAGGTTGCTTCCTTTTGCAATCTAAACGATTCGGTGAGTTTGATAGATTTGGGTTGATTCTCTATGCAAATCATTGGTAATCCCAAGTTAATTACGGGCTATGACACCTTGACTCTTACACTTTATTATATCCACCGTGTGCTTTCTGTTACTTCAAGATGGGCCTCTGGGTGGGATGATTGATACTACCAGCCGTTACTTTGCACCTAGAACATATGGCTCAATTTATAATAACAAGAAAATGAGATGCGCCCCATTTATCGAGGAACAAATGCCCGAACATTTCAGCCCTTTCAATACCACAGTAGTGACAGCCTTAGAAGCTCTGCAGATATGCACATTTTTTGGGCAGTCTAGTCAACAAACTGGAGAAAAACGATTTGTTCCAAAATATATGCCATTAGTGCTAAATTTAGAGAACAAACTTCGATGCATTCACTTTGCTTTTGATTGTACGTTTCTACAATTTATTCTCCAATAATTCTCCACTTTTCATCGCTATGATCATGCATTTAATTTTTCAGATGACGAAGAAGATACTTGGGTCAAAGAAATAAATTCAGGTTGCAAGCAGCCGGTATCTACTGTCAAAAAGAAACCGAGTGTTGTAAAGGCCATGTCAGAGGCAACTTGTGAATTTCAAGGACCCGAGATTGAATGCAAAGCTGTAGATAAACTCAAGACGAGAATTACCCGATTAAATCTTTTGTTTACTACTCGTAAGAAAGAAATTAGGGAAGAAAGGGCTCAGATAAATAAACGAAACGATAAACCATCTTATACTAAAGAAAACGAAGTCATTGATAAATATATCGAACGAGTCGCGTTAAGAAAACGAAGAGATAGAGTACAAAAATTAGAAGAAAGTAAAAAACAAATGGAACAGTCAGCCCCTGAATATGAATATAGATGTGAAAACTGTCGAAGATATAAGAAACCTAAAAGAAACGGAAATTTTAAAGTTATTAGTGATACAAAGTCTAAATATAAAAGTAGATCTACAACAAAAAGTAGTCCTATTGGTAATAAATTTGTTAGACCACCTACATTGACGATACCAAAGCAAGATAAGAAAGTACTTATAAAAGATAGACAAGTTAATCCTTCCAATCGAAATGCTAAAAATACTAATCGCAAATCAAACGATTACAAACGTGAAGCTAAAATTGCCACGAGGGGCTTAAAACAAAGATAAACATTACCGAAAAATTCTTTAAAATCTATTCCCTAAAATATTTATGTATTTCATGCCAGCATTTATAATTAGCCTATATGATGCCCGGAATTTTAGAGAGGTACCATTATTCAGTTTTTCTGGGGGAACTTTCATTTTAAATTGTCTGTACACTTTCTACTTTCTTTTATTGTGCTACTTGTTTCATATTGAAAGCATTACTTAATTTTTAGCCTTTCAATCCATCAGCCGAAATGTACCAAATGTGTTTTGAAAAGTGTCTAATATTACTCAGCATTGTGATTAGTTCTAACATGCTTTGTGTACAGAGCTACGTAATTTCACTTTTAGCCACTAATGATAATTATCCATTGTTAGTAAACAATATATCAATAGATTATTAAAGTAGAAATTAGAAATGGAAAGTCGTCTCTGTATTGTATGGCAATAAAATCTCCAAAAGTTATATAGGTCAACTATGAGACTATAAATTGAGTAATTTTATATCTGATTACCAAATCAGTTTGATTTACCAAGAAACCATGAAGGTCGTCATTTTTCTAGCTCTTGTAGGTTTAAGTTCTGCTAACAGTAAGTATTTCAAAATTCTACTTCAATTACAAATTTCAATATTATTCAGTGTTTACTAACCATTTTATTGTGCAGTCCTGATGCTCAAACCTGATATGGAATATGAGGGTAAAGTCACAGAACCGATCACAGAGGATGCGGTTAGCAGATTATGCAAAGCCTTAGACGAAGAACAAGTGGGGATGAAGGAATCAGAACACAAGGGGGACCGTTTCTTTCACGTACCATTGCCTCAACAGGGTCGACAAACAATAATGTGGTGGAAAAAGGGGATGGTGAAGACTGCTATGGCCACACTTTCATACCAAACCGGGTGCTACCGATGGGAAATGAGACCGTGTTGTGAGTCTTTAAAAATGTAATTAAACCTAAAATTATTTTTAATTATGTAAATTGTTTTCAGATGGATATTATCCAAATGCCTTCAGTCATCCATGCACGTTTTGGATTCCAAGAGCATACCCAGGTGGGAAATGTGTGTTTGATATTGAGGAGGTTGATGAGTCGCTGACTCAAAA
This sequence comes from Tomocerus maximus, assembly GCA_019776445.1. Lineage (NCBI taxonomy): Eukaryota > Metazoa > Arthropoda > Collembola > Entomobryomorpha > Tomoceridae > Tomocerus > Tomocerus maximus. The sequence goes on along the minus strand of JABASH010001280.1, from coordinate 2,825 downwards.
ACCCGTGACTCTCCAAGGAAGGTATTTTTTGATATATTATACCCATATATATTTATATTTCATCACTAATTACTTTATATTTTTAGATCTGCATCGCAACTTTGTTCCACTGCTATGCAAGCTATAGATAAGCACGATTTTACTATGATATATATCCCTTTGCAAATGAATCTGGCATCAGACCATCGATGTGAAACTTGGAAATTCACCCCAGATGGTATAATATTCCGACCTAGAGTGTTAATTTATTGCTTTAGAAATGCCAAGTTGTAAATGCATTATTAATTTGTAATTTAACTGCAGATGAAATGGGAAAATGGGAGATGGAGGTCATGGCGAAAGAAGAGTGTGATAGTCAGCGACCTGAATTCAATATTGAAGAATTGGAAGACCCTGGTAAATCCCATGTCCAATGTGTTCCTAACTTAAGTGGTGAATATGAATGCTTCTTTGATGACAATAACATGCCTGTGGAAAAACAGATCGAAATACAAAACAAACCATAAACACTAAATAAAATTGTAAATATTAACTATTTTCAAATACTGAAATCCCTTGTGTAATAAAATGACATCCAATTCAAACACATTAATTATCTACACAGAAGCACACACTTTAATCATCACTTTGTAGTAACGATCATGGCTTTTATATTAAACTGGGCTAATCGTTTTTTGTTCATGTTTTAAGTACACCTGTTATGATTCGCCAGCTACTTATCGTTGAACTTTTTTCATGCTAAAGCATGTAGTATTCACTAAAATTAAAATGATGCTCACATTGGCAGGTACATTCGATGTACACATCTGTCATGTGCCAACGGATCTTTCTTATTTTTTGGAATAATTTTTAAATTCTCTACATAACAAATACTAAAGCAAGTCGTATCTGATAAAAGATAAGAAAATTTAATTGGTAATGATGATTAAGGTTCACCTGGCTTTATATTCAAATTATGTAGTTGCTTATTATTTACTTGCTTGGTAGTTTTGTAGGGACATCCAAAACTGTAAACAAGTTTCCATTTTCTGGAAAGGACGCGATAATTAATTAGGCAATGCCATGTTATTCAGCAGAATCAAGGTCACAGAGGCAATGCACTATTTGACTATCAACTATGTTATGTACCTACCTATTTACATGTAAGTGTTAATTATACTGGTTTTAATTGAATCTAATTGAACAAGGCTGACAAACTTTATTTTATTCTATACATTGTGAACAATCCTGCAATCATAGTATTATCTATGTGACATAATTTTTGATAAAAATACCTCCTCATAGTTTCTATAAAGTAAATAGCCATGAAGGCAAAATTTTTTATATTCCTTGTAGTTTCAAGTAGCGGAAACAGTAAGTTCATTTACTTAAAACATTTACTACATTTACAGTATTGCCTGTTTACAATTGCGTTTTGCTATCGGTAGTTAGAAATTAAGGAAAGAATGCATTTAAATAATCGTGTAAATAAACCTGTGAAAAGAAAGTATAATTTGTATCTACAGTTTTGAAGGTTGATGAGAATTCAGAATATGAAGGGAAAGTGTCAGAAGCCATTACGGAAGAAACTGCTTACAGTTTATGTAGACAGATGAATGTGCATTTGGATTCTTTTCTGGCTTTCAGTGAGAATTTCTACAACGTTTCTTTGTTACAAACTGCAGATGATGAAGTCATAATATGGCTTAAATATGGAAGGATGAAAACTGCAATTAAAACCCTTACATACCTCCCAGGATGCTACCGATGGGAAATGCGACCTTGTTGTAAGTCTCCTTTTGTCATTTTCACTAGAATGAAAAGTAAAAAAATCTTTTCGTACTAATTTTCAGATGGGTATTATCCAAATTCTTTTAATCATCCGTGCACATTTTGGATACCAAAAGGATATCCCGGTGGAAAATGCAAGTCTGATTTTGAAGGGAAAGAGGAGTCAATAGCTCAGAAACCTCTTTCTATGAATGGAAGATCTGCAGCTCAACTTTGCGCTTCTGTAAATCAGGCTCAGGACAAGAAACAGTTCTTCATGTCTTTCATTCCTCTGAAACTAAATTTGCGGTCAATCAATCGATGCGCCATATGGAGCTACATCTCTAATGGAAGTAAGTATGATAATTCAAAATTCAAATCTAATTTAAAAATCATCTAAAAAGTACTAATTTACAAATGCAGAAAAATGAGAGTTGTTGAATATCAATGTTAAATTAGATGATACTGTGAGCGGGAATTGGAAAGTTAACGAAATTTCCGACGATGAATGCGACGAAAAATATCCTGACCACGAGATTGAAGAAGTGTATAATCCTGATTTAGCAGGGGCTCGATGTTTTCCGAGTCTAAATGGTGAATACGAATGCTTTTTTAATGACAATAATGTACCTAATGAAAATGAAGTATTTATTGACTTACAACCTGATGTACCAGCCATAGTGTCTGATGAAAATGAAGTATTGATTGATTTACAACCTGATATACCCTCCATAATTCCTTCCACCACCATCTAACCTACTGACAGACCTATCACCAAATTCCCCATACCAGCCGAAATGCCCACAAATGTGCCATCACATTTACATTGATTTTATGCAATATGTATAATACATTTTATGCAATCTGTGAAATCATACCAAATTAAAATCTCTACAAAAATGTAGATCAATGATTCAGGTTGTAAGTTAGAAGTATTTTTAATATGTAGATATATATATGACTTTATTTGTCACTGACCTTACAGTTAAGGTTTGCCATAAATGACACAGTAATAAGTTTTGTTAACTAATAATAGCATTTTGAAACAATACAAACATTTACATAGAATATGATGA
>JABASH010001279.1:0-27724 GCA_019776445.1 Tomocerus maximus | reverse complement strand
ACACGCTATTCCTAATGCACTTGATCTACAAATACAGAAGTTGCGTAATGTATTAGGTACATTTACTTGTGTACTTAGTGTGTATATTACTTACCATAAATAAATTTACAATACAATAAATATATTGAAATGCTCACATGATGTTTCTACACACATTAAGAGCAAGAATGCTGTCCAAATTACATTAGGGACAGTCATTTATGTTTACCGTATATACAATACTATTATTGTAGAGCAATGCACTAGACATTTTAGTTAGGTAAATGTAATGCATTCTGATGTTGAGTTAGGAGACGAAAGAGCGAAACTTATCAGTTAGACTACGTACTAGGTATAATTAACATTGCATGGTAATAACACAATGAGAGCAATAGGGTAGGTAAGTAAACAGTTATGTTACATGGACTGCTATACTATACTCTCATAGCTACAAATAGGTCTTAATACATTTATCTGAGCAATACAGAATGTAATTTGCAAAATGTGTGTACAACTGTTTTGCAAAAGAAGTACTTGTCTCATGAGCTTTCAGCGAAGATGGGAGATGCTCACTCAGCTTAATCATAATGACTCTTGGGACCAACAATACATAAATGACTTGGATACTTACTCATTCTTGTGCTATTAAATGTAATCACTACTAACTTCAGTAGTGCTTTGCTTGCAATTTCGTTAGATATTTACTAGACATTATTTAGGTTCACATTTCCTTACATTACACAGGTTCCCATAATATTATACATCAAGTGCCCATTAATGATAATGCATTTATCTACCTACCACAGCACTCTGGCCTAAAAATGCATTACTTTAGATTGAGAATTGCATATGTAATTCAAGAATACAATAAATAGCATACTTATAGATACTTACGTAATGCAGTATAGAAGACAACGAAATAGTATCCATGATTATTGTCAGTACTTTACTGAGAAGAAATTGTATTCTTATTGTAACTTGAGCTGTAGAACTTAAATCTTAGCTAGTAAAAAGTGAAGCGATATCATGGGATTTGGGACTGGTCCACCTTGGTTTGGCTCCAAAAAAATCGAGTCATATTATTTTCTAAAAGACTATCGACTTTGAATTTTTTTTCCACTTTTCTGGTGATTGGAGTGCGATTAGATTTATTTTTTTCTAGATCAACGAGATATGTTTTAATGGTTTTTAGCATCTTTACAGTCAAAATAACTTTTGGTGCTTAAAAATTCTATGTCACACACCTTTCGTTCCGTGCTTGAATGAAATAGAACAGTATCAGTAGCATAACAGAAATGTATAATTGTAGTAGTAGGAAAGACGAAGAATGAGTCTCTTGCCTGTCTCACAAGTTTTCTGCCTTTGTTTCATGGCAATATTAATGTTCTAGATAATACTACAATAAAATACATACGCAGAAATAAACTTTAGAGTAATACTGTGATCAGATAAGAGGAATGAAAAGAGAACAAGGAGCAAACTGGGGGTAATAAGTGTAGTAACCTATTTGGTGCAAAAAGTGATGTAGTTGCAGAAGAGGAAAAATTGGCAATGGCTTGTGCTGTTTTTTGTTTGCCTACAAATAGCAAGGCTTTGTAAATTATGTTACGGAAGCTAATTTGAGGAACTCCTTCATCTAGACATTTTATGATTATGATACTTAGTAACTAAAATTGAAGTTAGAAGGATAGTGTAGCAGATGCGTACTGATAAGTAAACCAACTTTAGTGATTCCAAGCTTAACTACCCAAGTTATGTTGCACAACCCTCCATGAGTCACAGTCAGAGTCATGATTATTTGAATCATTTATATAAATCGTCATAAAAATGTCTTGTTGAATGGTAAACTAAATAGCGAAGCCAAGTTAGGGGTATCCCATGTGAAAATTAAAAAGATTAACTGTATCAGTACAAAAAACTTTAATATTATTTACATAAAGTTAGGTACATGATACATCAACCCATGGTTTACATACATGGTATTGAAAGGTGTCTTGTGCATTTGGAATTTTAGTGGTGAGTACCAATAGGTGAATAGGTAAATAGTAGTTTCGTGTTGTAATATTATTGGGCACCCATCGTTAACAGCATTAGGTATGCATCCGTTGTAAAGCCAAACATCAGCACACTACTAACACAACTACCGCTGTGTGGTTTCACAGGATATTCTGGATATTTAGTAAGACCAAGTTTCAAATGTTAGATAGCTCCTTAGTAAGTTGTTTGGGAGAGGGTAGTTGTATATTTTATATGTAGTATCATTAACAATGAGACAAGCGAAAGAAAAGAAATCAGAACAGATGGCAAATACAGACAGTCCCAGAGTGTAGAGTGTGGATGTGACTGTTAGAGATGCCTGTGAAGGAAAGACATTGCTTTGCATATAAAATGAAGGAAACTAAACTGGCCGACACAATGATTGTGAGTCGTGAGTAGAAGTTGAGATTGAAACAAAGTAGAGTTTGAGTTAACCAATGCATTTATACGGCAGGGTAATGCTTGTGAGTGTTTCGGAAAGGAGAATTCTGGTTTGACTGTAGTTTGGCTTGACACGTGGTTAAATGGAGACTTGACTTTTGGTAAAGCTTTGGTTACCTATTACCTTACTATTGAACTTATATGCACGCATTATCATATAAAGTTGTCTAAAAGTTCAAAGCTGTCGTTTCGAGTCTAACCAACATTAACATCCGGTCGTCATCTGTGTCGGATTGATTGATCGTACACAGTATCTTCATACATGCCTTAGCTCTACTCACTGGTTTTTGTGCGTATTTTTATTACATCCTAGCTGAGCCCTGGTAATATTTCAGGAAGAAACATTTTGGCAACGAGGATGATTTCATAGTTACCCTACAAAAAATTAATATGTGTAGTAGGCCAGATAATAATTCAATAGCTCATATCACATTACTTAACTACTAGTATTGAAGAAGATTCATTTAAGGACTATTAAGTAACGATTTTTAGCAGTTGGTGTTGGTTCTTGTAAAATTGCTCTTAATAAATTTTGACTTACAGAGCAATTTATATATTTTGCGCCTACTATTACCAGTATGTGCGGGCGGCTACCCCAATTTCACATCAGCTGTTCCTGTAAATATCTGCGTAATAGGTTCTTAGTATTAAGAAGGTAATAAGCAATTCAGTCAACATTAAAAAGCTTTTATGCGTTAATTTAATAACAGCATGATCGTGATCAAATTTACGGATGTTCTTCCGGCAAAAATGACAATCTAGGAAATGTGCAAGAAAAGCTTTAAAGGTAGTTCTGAGGTATTTACACAAAGTATAGTAGGTAGTGGAACTTAAATAAGTTGTGTGCTGTGTGTGAAAAAGAAAGGTTTAAATGAAATGAAAAGAGGGAATGAGTGAGTCAAATGTAATGAGATGAGATGAAAAGTAGCATAAACGGTCCTCTCTACATAATGCAATACTAAAGTCAAGTAACGTAGCATAACGAAAAGCTTGTAGCCTCCTCCATGACTATCTTTGCCAGTAAGTAATTCGCATCTTCCTTTTACTTTTAGCGTCAAGAAGTCAAGTCAAAACTAGGTAGGTTTTTTTCTCAACTGCACTGCATGTGCATCTTCTTTCTATAAGATAATATGGATATATCTAAACATATTGCATGGAAAGTGGTGCACTATACCTATAGAGTAAGTAGAGATACACGTTACTCCACTCTGGAGCTGTAGTCTCAGCAAGTCACAGCAAGTCAAGTTGACTTGCCTTTTCTTGTCTCTTATTTAGCTACTGACTAGTGACTACTGAACTGACTTTGTGCTTATTGTTAGTTCTTCTCGTTCAGTTGCAGTCATTTCAGTCAAGTCAAGGAAAGTCAACTCAACTTACATTAGTTTCTACTTCTAGATTGCCTGGCTCTCATACTCTATAGTCTTGTCTTGGCTCTGAGCCAGTCTATTCCCATTGTATTTTCTCTCCGTGTGTTATGTAAGAGTACCTAATAATGTTGCAGGGAGAGTAGTAGAGTAGTATTTGTTGTAAGTGTTACATAGTAGATAGAGAGCCATGTATGTATAAAATGTATTACATACATGTGTACACGAACTGTGTTAGTATTATTGTTCTTGTAGTAGTTTTATGTGGAGTACTACATACATGTTGAGTAGATGTGCGTTTTGTTGTTGAACGCTTTTCTCTGTCCTCCACAGTATTATGCTAAGTAGATATTACATGAATAATACTGCCAGAGACTACTTACTTCACTTACTCTGCGCAGTTGAGAGGTTAATGGAAACGACACACTTGATGCTCAATGCTCAACTATCTCTAGTACAATTGAGCATTTGTAAATTTTGAAGTGCCCTGCATTATATAATGCTTTTATTTAACCATAAAGAAAACACGTACAAGGGAAATATACCTTATATATTTATGCAGAAGATACCATATTTGTAGACACGTGAGCATTGCGGGTAAAATGTGTACTTTCGTATATTATTTGCATTAGTACTTCTACACACTTACATTAACATTGCATGTATTGCGTATCTTTTCTAAATGTATATGCGTATTTGTAAACTTGTAAATATCTCCTGGAAGATGAGTGCATACATGTGATGAAGAGAAAGAGGGAGATCATCGTCGGATTAGTTTCCAGTTGATCTCGAGAAGTCTCATGTGGTATGACGAGTTGAGTTGGTTTGGTTAAGTTTTCATTCTGAACTTACAAATGTATTCATCTTCTCTTCACTTTTCCACTATGTATATCTTATGCAGATGTTCATCTTCTCCTCTCTCTTTAACTTTTTAACTAAAAGATATTCATACGAACAAAGTCTTGCTCATCTTCTGTAACTTTTCTAACGGAGCAGAAGAGGAGCTTTGAGCCAGGGTTGCATATCCTATATAGGTATAGTATTATATTCTCTTGTGTCCTGTGTGCACTTACTTACTATATAGCGTTCATCATCATGTCTGTCTCACCATGATGCTAAAGTAAGTCCACTTAAACTTGAGCTTAAGCTTGTATAGACTGTTCTGTCTGTCTTGAGTAAGACTGCAAAGGTGAGACGCAGTATAAGTTGTATGAAGAACAATGAAGGGAAACCGGTCCTGGTTGACTTGACTCTTTGGGTTAACTTAAGTTAACCAGCAGACGCAGCCCAAACTGACTTCACTTGGCTTGACTAATTTCTCTTTACTTAGCTAAACTGTATTCAACTCTGTTTACTCCTGAAAAGATAGAAGAGTTCAGTTTTACTGCGGGTGTGGTTCTCTGTCCAGCCTCTACTTATTTACTTATATTGCAGTATTACATATATGCAGATAACTTCGCATTACTGATATCAATGCACATGAGATACTATATCCGACCCCTAGCATACCAAACCAATATAAAATAAGTTTTATCAAGTGTCTAATATCTATAAGGATAATGTGAGGCTGAAAGTATTGTTTGATTACTGTAATACCAGGTATTTAAGTGTATGGGCCCATGTGTAAATCCTAGATTATCTGTAAATGTACATCGTAGGTTTTTGTTTGCATGTAGCTATTTGGTATTTTTGTGATGTCAGACATTATATGCGCAGGCAGCAGAGGAGATGCATACATAGTTAGTGACATGAGATGTTAATAAGTATGCATAATATTATATTCATTGAATTCATGAATATTGTTAGAGAGTAGGTACTTAAAAAGAGTTAAACTGATGTCTTAGAAAACGCTAAATGTATTTGGTCCTCTTCAGGTGTGCAAATTATCTGCAGATGAACTGTACCTCTACCTCTCATCCCAACTGTGATTTCCTTTGACGTTGGCATTTACAGTGCCTGGCATGTTTGGATGATCCAAGCAAAGAATAGCCATACTATGCTTATTGTTAGACCTCACACTTTTGAAAAATAACTCAAAAAAACTTAATAGAGTGGAACTATATATCCATTGAGAGTTTTGAGTCAAGTTCAATGTCCCTGGGTCGAAAGTTGGTCTTGTCTCGTTACGTGGCTGCGGGGGTGTAGAAATAATAGTAGTAGCATACATATAAGACCGTAACAAAATCCATAAGCTACATAGCTAACTAACGAGATTCGTATACAACTGTTGATGTTGCTTATTATACAATCACAAGTTTTGTCTGTTTATCTCGTTTATTCGTTTCTCCGTCGATACATCTTTATTTAAAGACTTAAATAGGAAACTTATGGAATGAAATCAGTTCTGGTCGTGTTTTCTATGTAGTCTTGGTGTGGTTGGAGTTGTTCTGCTAATGATATCAGCTAAAGTTACAACAAGACACAAATGGTATCGAAAAAGAGAGGAAGAGTCAAGACATTGTCCCTCTAACTTTTGGTAACAGTCTCCATTATCTGCCAGTCAATTTCGCACTGTGGGAGCCAAATATGTTTCTTGCATAAAAGCAAGAGCAATCAGAGCAAGTATGCAAGTCGTAAGTGATGTTATAAAAAACAGTGATACGAAAAATTGATCTTGCGATATGCACTGAGGATAATATCGTGCGTTTTACTTTTTTACTCTGAGAGCTTCTGTTAGTTTCGTTCGTTTAGCCAGTTGGTTGATATAAATAGATAAAAGTTACGTTCTTTATAGCTAAACGGAGATGGGATTAGGGCAGAGTTCAACTCAAGCCGTTTCCTGCGTAATTATTTTTTTCTTCTCTCAGCTCCTTATATATAAAAGACACTGACTGACTATACATAGCTGTATCTATATAAAAGAATCGGGTAAAGATGCTCATGCTTCCACTTCCATAATAAATAGGATTGCGAAAGAATAACCTCACAATGTACAATTAAATATAGTCATGGTCATACATGTAGGCATGTCTTTGTGAAATAGGTGAAATAAAAATGTTTGAACAAACCAACTTTAATTTGTAATGCACATTTTTAATTTGATGCTAGAATTCTCATTAGAAGGGATATTGAATTTAGTAGTAATTTTGTGGGATCGTTTTCGTTGCTGCTGTAGCTAATTATTTTGTGTTTGTACTACAAACGTACATTTAGGTAAGTAGGTGGTTACTGGTTACAATTAAGTTACTATGTGAAAACAATGTAGTAGTGCCTGGTTTTGTTATCCACAGAAAGGTAGAAAAGATGGTAGGGAAGTGATGTATGCAAATTAAAAGGGCTTAAGCTAACTAGCTGCAGCAGGAGCAGTACTACTACTACTATACTGTAAAAATATAACGATGTCAGTAACCAGCGATAAATATTGTAGTGATATTTTATAAGAGGAGGATGTTGTATCCCTACTACTTGCTATTACTGAGAAAATAACGAAACGAAGTAGAGGAAGGTAAATAAATGCACAAGTTGATCAAGATATACACCTTAGGGCTTTTCTTGTTCAACTTCATCCAGCCAGCTTAAGAATTGTACCTTGAACTCAGCGTAGACACAGAGAGAGAACGGAGTCTAATGGTGTGTAATATAAAATCAGCTTATTATTACTTCTTATATAATATTATTATAAAGTAAAGGACTTTTCTGTCTGAGGTATCTATGCATTTGGTTTAGCTTTAGCTAGAAATGGATGTTAGCTAATGTAAAGCTTAAGTTAACCAACTAGCTAAAGTACAGGGGACAAGCGAGAATTAACCTCATCGTCAGTTGCCTTCCATCTCCTATCTAGTATCTCCCTTATCTTATATAGCTCCACTTCCACTCTTTCCTTATCCTTATGCATGTGCGTAATATTATTATGTCTGTAGTATACTAGTACTAGTACCATAGCGTTTTGTATATTACTATGCTACCACTACCAACTAGCATGCATGATTTAATAGGTGCCTTTTCTTAGTGGATGGGAAATTGGTGTGTTCCTTTCATATACTGCGTTCTTTTTATTACGTGAACATATATATTTATATTTATACCGTAGTAGTCAAGTTGATAGGGACCTTGCTCTGTAACTCTTATGTGAAAGTACCTATGAGATTTATTTAGATAGCAGGTAGCTAGTTGCAAGTTGGTGAGGTAGCACTGAGTGAGTCTTGAGTCTAGCACCAAGTTTGTTTTGTAAGACGAGTCATCATTTCCAAAGTTTTTTCTGTATCTTATGCTGTCTTCAATTGGCTTGGCTAGGAGGATTGCATTAAAGTACTCGACTCACCTGTTTTATGTCATGTTTTGTTACATTAGAGCTGACTATATATATTATAGGATGTAATGAATATAAAGAGGTGCATCAGTGAGGGAGGAGGCATTAATACTGAAAGTTAGGTGCTACTTAGAAGACTGAGTACCGGATATCCCTTATAGTTTGAACCTGTTTTGATTCTGAGATTATGTCAATTTATAAGTTCAACTAGAATTCTCATAGAACTTTGACGAAGTCTTTCCCACGAGTGTTTTGACCAAAAGGAAATCTCGGAGAGCTGAGAAATGGAGGGAAATTATCTACTAGATAATAAACTGCGTAGATGCAGATACATAGTAAATATATGTATGTATAAGTACTTCTATGTGTAATAGTAATAATAAGTTAAAGGAACTAATAAATAAAGCTCTTGGCTTAAAATGAACAACACGGAGGCTTATAGGTTGCATTTGTATTTAGTAAACTACAATTACCCTATAGGTGAATGGTTCTTATGAAAACTTCTTTTGACTTCTCTCTGCTAAAGTAAAAGTCAAAAGTTTAACACATTACACAAATGCAGACAAGTCGGGAGTTAAAAGTAAAACGAGATTTATTGATAAAACATGTCAAGAGTTGATAAAACTTGCTAGTCTCATTTATATTTACGTCGGTATACATAGGTACATCACTACATCAGTTTGTACATTACACTGCACTGTGTGTGTCATAATGGCTCTGAGATTTACATACATTTGATTTCTTACGGAGAACTGTAGCAAAGTTGAAACGTATCCAGAAACGAATAAATATTAGTTCACAGAGTGTTCCACTGTTTAACTTTATGGCTTTTACATGGCCATTTGTTTTATTATATCATGTTTCTATTTGCACTTGTTTGCTTTTCTTGCCGAATGCGTCTGAAGTCTAAATGTGTATGATGTAAGTATGTATGCATGTACCTACCTTAGCTATTGGGTATTCCGACTGTTGTTATTTTATGGTTAGCTCATCACGGAGGATCTATGTCATTTACAAACTGAAAACTTTACTTCCATGTTAGTTAACCTCGTAAGGTTGGCTCATTGGGAGGTAGTCAATCAGGATTGCCTACCCTTTTCTATTGTCTCGTTGAAACGTAACGTAGCTATGTTTACTGGAGTTCAATATTTGAAAAAATGTTAACAACTGAAACTGAACATGGATGGACAACTCAAGAGTTCCGTTCAGAATTCATTCTTAAAGTTAAACCTGCCTTTCTGTTTTGCATTAGAGTATTTCTCTCTTTTGTGAATATAGTGAATGATAGAATGTAGAATAAAGTCCAAAAGAAACTTGGCAAAAAAGAATGAAAACATAATTTATATCTGAACGCCTACGTGAAGTCATACTTCACTCAAGTCGAAGCAGTCAAATGCCGAGCCTGGTTGGTGGTGCTTAAATGAAAATTTAAACTGCATCTTTTACTCGATTCAACTGTAACTTGTTTCGAATTCAACTCAACTCTCATGAATGAAATTCCTCGTACTATACCATTGTTAGTTTTGCCAGTGAACTGAGGGTGGCCAACGTTTGTCTTTGGGGAGCGTTTAAGCGATAAACTTTGATATCATTGTGTACGTGCACTTAGCAGATGCCTTTTTGTCTGCCTCAGTAAATTTATAGACAAAAATGTAATAGGGTCTATGCTAACATTGCCAACTTGCCAAACTAAATACGCATCCAATGTGGCAGTCACCTAAATACATTGAAATAATATGTGTATGTAAATATTGTCGTTGACAAAGATTCAGTTACTCAAACCAAACCAGTGTTGTAGCTTATTATGTTACTTACTTTGCTCGAAGACTAATTTAGTAATTGCATATTTCACTCTTGCTGTATAAAGTAAACCGAAAGAGGATCGGCTCGGCTTTTATTTGGGCTTGGAGAGATGAGATGGGAGATAGATGAAGGGAAAATGAATTCAAAACCGAGTGGACTTTACTTATTGCTAGTCCGGCGTAGTCTGAAAGTTTAATTTGACAGGAGTGGTCTTCGACATAGAATTGCAAAATGCACTGGCTCTATTTAGCGTCTTCGCCCATAAAGGGTTTATATCTTCAACCTTTGTATGTTCATACCTACTCATTTAGTTGGTAGGTAGTACTTTATTAACATAAGTGCAGGCTTGTTGGTACACCTTATTGTAAGTACAAGTCCAACATACATTTTCATTAACATTTGCTAATGCTGTTTTGTGTACAAAATGGAAAGAGGGGAGAGAAATGCATTGTACCTAATAAATTTACAAAAAGATCAAAGCGTTTGTAAGTAATGTTTTAACTAAAAGTGTAAGACTATGTTATAGTGAAGATATTTAACTGATATCTATACTTAAAATATTCTGGTATATCACATAATATATCAACCATGGCATTAGATTGCATTGTATAGGTCCTCTGTTTGAATAATGGAAGTTAATAGCTCTGGCTCTACTCGTTTTTATGATGCATTATCATGATTTAAATGCATTGAAGAGTCTATTTGGCTATGTCGTGATTTTCGCGACCCGGTTCGAACTGAAGGTTAGGATGTAAATACGTCTTCGTGGTGGTACGACGTGAGATATTGTGAATTGTGATTCATTGCATTGATGCTGGGCTGTGTAAGTTTTTCCCTACCTCAGCTTTCAGGTAAAGGCAAAACAGAGTTAAATGGATATAGAGAGGTGGTAGTTACATGGTTAGTTAAGTTATACGATCCTATGCTTCTTTTGTCTGGTTTGGATTTAACTTGAATGTGGAAATCACTATATTAGTGAAGCACTTTGCAGGCAAGCGAGGATGGTAATCTGTGTAAACTAATAAGGTACGGTTCTTGCAAAATGCTACTTTGTTTGAACTAGGTTTGTCGAACATTTGAAGAGAATCTATCATCTTATTGTAATAGAACAGAGCGCAGTGTGCAGGCGACGACGAGATGAGCCGTGAGCTATAATAAATGATTACTCACATGAGATCATGAAGACTTTCTGCTGCACGTAACCATTATAAATTTTTTCTTATGGTTTGTTTAGACACGAAAATTGTATGATTGAGTCAATTTTGAAATCAGCACATCAATGGAAGAATAAAATGATTTTATGGTAGAAGCAATGCAACCTAAGGCTCAATAAAGACGGGATATTACTTTATTACTTTATAATACTGCATTATTAGTATAGCCAAATGCATTTTATACCATCCCAACATCCGTGTTGATTTATTCAGAGGAAATAAAGGTTAAACTAGCTCTTGTAAGTAATGTTGTAATTAATAGCATGGACGGACTCATTCTTGTCTGACTAAATGAGCAATCTTTCATTTTAATTGCATTACAATTAAGTAGGTACCTCTTACTCATTGCTATCATTTAATTTTATCTGATAAATGTAAACAAACCTTAGTACTATTAGAATCTTGGATAAATAAGGATAGTTTTATGTGAACAGTTGATTATGTTATCGAGCTGGGATATTCCTTACTCGTTTCTATTGGAGGATTGAATTGGCTGGAAGCGAAACGGATACGTGTGGAGAATAGTCCTTCTACTCTAATGAATTAAAGTGCGCGGACAAAAGTTTATTCTGTCTGCTACTGCTATCCAACTCTGTTGGTTTTGTTTTTGGATAGGATGTGAAGAGCCTTATCTACGAAATAGTTTATAGCACAAATGCGTCTTCTGAGATAGATGGTTTTAGCTTGCAAGGTTATAATCACAGTCTACGGCTACTAAAAGTAAAGCATTATATTAAGGAAAAATAACGCTGACTCTGGAAGAGTATTTATGCTTATAATATAATATATAGGTAGCTATATGGGTATCAATGTCCTATGTCCTATATGTATGTCGTAGTTCTACTTGTCGAATCTAGCTGATTGTTCTAAGAAAGGTCATCCTTTGACTGTAAAGATGAGAAAACGTTAACGTAACGAAGAAAGTGGAGGGAAAACGGATAAGTACGCGAGAAGATTCGATTGAATTCAATTGGGTTGAGTTGAACTGAACTTTCTCAATTGTAATTCAACGGTTGTAGGTGAACTGGCCTGAAACCAATTCATATAAAAGAGGCGAACTGCTCCAATGAAAAAGGTGAACTCTTCCATGTCAGTTCCAAAGACAAAGTTGGCAATATTTTCTAGATTCAGTGCTAAGTGACACTTGTTTTCTCATAAGTAAAGCTTTTTAATGAACAAGTATAATGTGCTAGGAAACCTAAACCTTATTGAATTATGGAATATCTTTTTTGTTAGTACTATTAGAACAGTTCACCTTTGTTGGTATTGGAACAATTCACTTTTGTCATTAGAACAGTTCACCTTTTCCTTTTTAGACCACTTTCTCGGAACAGTTCACCGTGTACCAATTCAACTGCCCAGCTAGACAAATAGAAGAAACTCTCGCAGAGCAAAGCAAGTGGAATTTGTACTGTGTGTCCTCGCTATCTGGAGAATAGTTTGCGTTTGTCTAAAACTTTTAGTGTCGAAGGCGTTGTTCTGTAGCCCAATCCCCCTCGTTACCGCACTGACAAGACATTGAATGTACACATCGGAGAAATGGGATCTGTACATAGTAGAACTTTGTGGATGTATAACAAGTGCAATAATTCGTATATATGCTAGTATTAGAGCCGTATTAGTCATACAGACACATGTAAGCATTTAGTTTAGTATGCATCATTACAAGTATAGATGAGTTTCATATCGTCCCTCACGTTTTTCAATTTGTGAGCGACCGAAAGTGCACGCAAAGGCACCCGACACAGCATCGATGTCAACGAAAACAACTACTAGATGCAGTTCTGCAAAATTGTCCTTCCCTAACCTTAAAACTCAGTTTTGAAACACAAACACAAATTATTCTTTTTTAATTTGTTTTAATTTTTAAAATATCGTAAAAACATAACTACTAAGTTGCAAAAACTTCTATTCGAGTTTGAAAGGAATTTGAAAACTCAATGGATTTAAGCCAAACAATTGTGAGCTATTTGTGAAAATTTATGGGCCTAAAATAAGCAGTGAGCACTTACATGGTTGGTTACTTTTACTGTTAAATAGTACCAGCTGTCAACTGCTTACGTGTGCGCCTTCGGGTACTTACGAAATGTAACACTGCGGGACGATATGAAACTCATCTCTACTCTTTAGGTGTATATTATAAAAAGGTATATTCAACTCCAGATTTACATGTCTAAATAGTTTGAGTTTCTTGTTTGAATTTCTTGAGTTAGAATTTTTGAAGGAGAGAAACTAGAGAAAGTGGAAAAGGTTGTTTGACCAATTGATTTTGTGAAATTAGGGGAAATGGTGTCGTAAGAATTTAAAACTCAAACTGAACATCAGTGGGATTGTAGAGAATGAAAGTGGAAGCTGTAGAGACGGGAGAGTGAGGCGGAGAAAATAAAAATAGAGGCCAAGCAGCCCATTTCAGAATACGATACAAAGTATTTCATCATACATGGCTGGGGAAATGTAGGAGGCATGAAAAGTTTATGATCATCTATCGTGTTTCAGCCAATCGGCACGTACAAACATACATGGGTACTCACAGTAGAAATGTTCCTGTCCTCGTTACATGTCCGTAAGTAAGTACACGTGTAAAATATCAAAAGTCAGAAGGATGCGGAAGAGAAGAGTGGGATGGAAGTAGAAAAGGATTTTTAGAGGAGCGTTAAGGAGGGGTAGCTTATTGGCGATAGAATGTTAAACTGAAGCTTTTCGTGATTAGACTCTTTGTTTCAGTTAGATAAGGAAAACCGAAGACTGAAAAATGACTTGAGTAAAGTAGCGAAATCGGGAGAAAGTTCTCATTTTCACTTGTGAGGAAGCATTATACTTTAGTGATGGTTCTGTTCTTCCACTAAGTAAAAGTACTACGTAGTCATCTTCACAGTTGTCAGTAGAATTTGTCTTCAGATAGAACAGCTCCCTGCCATTTGACTTAAGTACGTACCTATGTAACTGTAAGTTCTTAAAGCTTTTCTTAGAAAAGAATATTTGGGACGCTATATGTTGCGTCATCTCAACTTGTATATTTTTCTCGGCTACTGGAAAGTGTTGGTCACCGTGCCAAAGAAAATTGTCTTTGGACATACGTAAGTGTAGTGTATTGAAAAGGGTGGATATGGCTCAGATAGTAGTCCAGCAGTCGGCGTGAGTGTGTATTTTGAAGCTAAGATGTTTAAATCGACTGGACTATTATCTCGGGTTGGGTGTTGACGGAGAAAGAATGGCATTTGGATTGGTTTGAAGGGAAACTGAAGACAGGGGACAGGGCATTGGAAATTCTAGTCTGTTTCTAGGAAGTTGATGTGCTCTTCCCGAAATTCGTAAGGACTGAACCGAAGTGAAGTGTAGGAGGGAGCGAACAAGACAGGATGAAGAGGAGTCAGGAGCAGGGCAAAGCAAAAGCGAGCTTACTTTACTTACTGACAAACACTATTGCATCGACGACGGTGGGGCTTATACCTCCCAGAGAGTATATAGTCGGAGAAGAATAGAAAAAAGTTGGACCCAATCTCATTTCTATTTGACAAATGCAATTTCTCTCAAAGTTTTCTCACTGTAACGTCTTTACTCTGCCGTTGTGAAAAGAATGGGCTTATCTAATTTGTCTATTCGTTTGTCTTTACTTTACAAACGTAGTATCTCTGGTCTTGGGTTGGTCTGTCTGCCTAGCCTTTCCTTGTCGTCGTCGTGCAGATAGGTAAAAAGTGTTCTGTATACATTTCCCTCGGAATGACAACAAACTTGTAAGTACAGATCAGAGTGTCTAGCCTACGCCAAAGGAAAATCAGAGTATTAGCAGAATGAAGTCTTTGTGCGAGATGTAAAGCATAGAGAATAGTCTATCCAGTTAGTTATCTCCAGCAGGGCATTTTTTCCTCTCAACTCTCTTTTATCACCACTCCTGCAGAACTTATTCAATTGACAGAGTTACTGTAATGAGTATTGAGCAGTATGTCTCTTTCTCTTTTCAGCCGGCTATCTATCCTCTACTTACTTCGTTATGTCACAGTTACAAAGCATTCGATACCTTACACTTGTATAATCTTATAAAATAAAATGATATAGGTAAGTAAGAATTGATCGAAAATTTTAAATGTCAACTAAAGTGAAGATCTAGATTCGAGTTATCTCTATGTGCACTCTTTTTCACATTTTATATATTTTCATATACCAGAGTGAACATACTGGATAGATATACATTAGAGCGCTCCTGGCTGGGCTGGCTTCAGTAACGAGAGACACTCACAAGATTAGATTAGCTTCTAAGATAAACGTCAACTCAAATCTGCTCCAGGAGTAAAGTAAAGGCGAACTGAGGGAAAGTTAAAACTCTACGGCCAATTGACATGAAATACAACTTTTCTTTTCGCTTGTGTTTTCGTGTTCCATGCCAGCATTAAGTGCCAACAAACACTTTGAAGTTTTCCTCCGTTGCACGTCTCTCCACTGTACGTTATGGTTTCGTTTAGTATTAACAATGTTTTACTATTCATGTATGTTAACTCTATATAGCTAATCATATGCTATAAAATATTTTAATAGTATATAGCGTTATACTAACGTTAGTCCAACCAGGTGGCTTGAATCTGATTCAGTTCAGCTCTCGAGAGTTCTTAATGCTACATTTGAGGCATTTACCTCTATTCTTTTTGGCTTATAAACTCTGTTGCAGTTCTACCCGAGTGTATTCAACCACGAGGACTTCTGATTGACTCGTTTGCGAGAACAAATCAAATTTTCTATGTAACTTTTCCATTAGTCAATCTAATCAGATAGGGAATTTGGACGTTAGGTCAAAAAGGACTAGATTGTTGCTATCTCTATCCATAGATGTGGAGACGTTTGGCTTAGTTTGCCTTTTTTGTTACGTAATTTTATATGCGTACTAAAAAGGAATATTATGACAAGCAAGTGTGTCGTGTTGTCTCAATTTTATTACTTTAGGTATTGAAACAAGTTTGCATTGAGCAGAAGCAGAGTTCATGCAGTTGCATGTTGCATATTGCACTATCAGGTTATAAGGGTAAAGAAATACGTTTTATAAAAGTGAATAGAAATAAGATTCAAGGTTTATTGGTTGAAGGGGGAAATAAGCATATGTGTGTAAAAGATGAATACAATTTTGAAATATTTTTCTTTCCACCTACGTTCACGGGTAATACTTACATAAACTCAAATTGATGTGGCTTGGTTAGAAAGGGTGAGTGAGCGGAGTGTTGAAGTTGAAGGGAGAAGGATAAGATTGAAGAGTTGGTTGGGAATTGCGAAGATTCTAAATGAAGTCGAAAGACGCGACGCGTTGTCGTTGTGTGTAAAGGCATTTTTATGTTGCTGATTCTGTGAAGAGCGTAGTTTAACAAAGTAAAGCACAGGATGGATAGCAAGAGGGGAGAGATCAGCATCAAAGTGATTTTTTTTGGAATTTGGTGTCTTTGAAGAAGATGAAGAGGGCGAGTGATTCGAGAGAGCGCGAGGCGAAAAAGTCAAGCCGAATGAAGAAACTCGCTAGTTGAGTTGGTGACAGTAGAAAGCCAAACTCGTACATATGAGTGATCTTTGGAATCCTTTGAGTAAATTTAACGTTAGGATCTACTGGCTACCTATCGTAGTCTAGTACATACTCCTACTGCTGCTTTGTTCTTGAGATAGACATCCCCGTATCTGTGTTTACATGGATGAAGATGAAACGTAAGCCAAAAAGCATATAAGTACCCGTATTATTTTGTTGGGAAAAGAACGTAAATATCCCTCCTCCTACTTTCTCTATTAGGTAAACTAGAGTAAAGAAGAAGGAATCGCTTTTCCACTTATTTACTATCCAATAGAAAGTCAATAGGAGACTGACACAGTTACTATCGCTTATTCAGTGGAGTGTCCAGTCCATTACATTACGAAGACATTGTGAAGAAGAGAAAATAAATAAGGAAAGAGCAAAACATGAGGACAACAAGACTGAAGTAGACACAAATGGCATTGTGACCGTAAAAGTTTATCGCGGAAATGAGAGACTTGTTGATGGGTCCGGGTATCTCGTCTTTCGGGTGGACTGGGTGACTTCACTTGAACACTGAATAACACGAAGTGGCTTGGCCCGCTTACTCTCCCAGATAGTCAAGATTCATGTTGGATGAGCATTTGTTGGCGTTAGAGAGGACGCTATTCCTCATGGGAAGTATTGACACTAGGCTTTATACTTACCCCATGTGGCCTATGGCTGTCGTCGTTACTACCCCATTGAATTCTTTTGCTTTGGCACAGAACGCCAACAGAACCGAACCATGCCAAACCATGACATATCTAAACTACCGCGCCAAACTAAGCCAACCAAAGCTCAGAAATACTTTTCTTATTCTAATACCACTAGTGTCTCTATTCCTGGCAGTTCAACAGCATTTGATTGGACTATCATGACTATATTCAATATTCACATGTGTTTGTGTATGTTACAGACATTACAGAGTATTGAGTGTGTGCTATGTGTATATATCCAAAGTAAGAAAAATTACAGTCTGCAAGTTTATATGACATGAATTGCAGTACATTGACTCTGTATGTTGCTCAACTAACCTGAATGAAATAATGCAGACGGCAAACCATCAAGTCGAGTTAGTCAACTACATACCGAACTACAAAAACGTTCACATAATATATTTACCCATACATAGTCATAGTATTAGCCAGTTTGTAGTGCAACTAGCTAGTTTACTTTACCATGAACTACGCTGAAGACTTTTCGTCGGCTTCTATCAGTAGTTCTTTGCAGACTTGAGACATTATTATCTTTCTTATTGTCGTTCTGCCTAAACCATAACCGAAAAAAGTAATATATCGGATCGGTGCCGATTCCATTTCTAGATCTTGACACGGCAGGCAGGGGGATGAATCATGGAGGAATTCTGTTCAGTAAAGATAGGTCTCCTAGCTAGTCAACTTATAATAATACGACGTAATATGAACTGGAAACCAAACCGAAAACCAAATAGCAACGGTAGAGCTACTATTAGTTTGTCACTTTGAACTAACTGGCTTGTTTTGGCTTGCGTCATACATACATTTGAGAATGGGATTGAATTGGGTTGAAGTTGAATGGATGGGAATGGGATTCCTTCGAGTTGAGAGTTGACTGACTGGATTTGCGCTTTATTTGCTTTAGTTTGTCAAAGCTTTTATTAGGTAATACGCGCAGTTAAAGGTTGTAGTACGTATTTGTCCTAACTGCAGGTATTTAATGGGAGGGACAGGAAAATTGGGTAAAATAGAAAACGATTATATCTTACCCGGTTGAAAGTCGATATATAGGTAGTTAATAGTTAATACGTAGAATTTAGTGAGGTTTTCCGTCATCTAATGCTGTGGTGTTCTCCCGGTTTATTCTAGAACACAAGTTGTTCATCGGGTCGGTTGGTTGGAGGCAGAAACTGTAAGAGCATCTGTATGTAGTGTACTTAGCTACATAGTAGTTAGCATTGCTATTGCTGGGCTGGCTAGCCTTTTGCAAGCTTAAAGCTAGTCCTAGTACAGCCCGAGCCCTCATAATTCTCAACAGGCTGTTTATCATTTTTATGGTTTCTGCTTCCCTGTCCTGTACACTAAATCTCTTTCTACTCGACTGCTTGCAGACTTCCCCAGCCCTTTTATAACCACGATTTCCGATTACCACCGTTTTATTTAGCGTCTTTCTTCTAATGAGTGACAGCAGGTGCTGCATGCTACTTTGCATTGACTTAACTCTCCATAATATTGAACTTGTCAAAAACTACCTACCTGTACTTATTATTAATTTCGACTACTATAGAGTTGCAGCTAGAGACACTTTAGAAAAAAATTATCTCCTTTTTTCTTAAACATTGGACTGTGGTGGTGTTACTATTTACATGGGCTTCTAAATGTAAACAGACATGTGCTGTTCATTTAGGGTACAAACTTCATGATAAACGCCTTTTTAATTTGACTTGGCAGATGTAACTAGTCAAAGTTTTCTTCTGGTGGCCACCATTGCACCTTTTCGTTCGAAGTGTTTTGAAACGAAACAAATAAATTATATTTATATTATCACTTCTACCTAAATAGTACCTGATATTAAGCGTAGACCCTGCCCGCCTGCTCATAAAGCGTGCTTGATAATGAGTTTTACTATCTAACAACTTAGATACACAGTGTAAGCAAAATAGAATCAAGTTTGTTAAATCTTGTATTTAGTATATTTAGCAAAAAATTACAATTGTATTTGCCTTGGAGTGTTAGAAAAGAGGGATAGACACTCTTATCTGTATATATATGGATAAAGTATAGTGTATGACTAGCATTTAACTTTTTTTGATTGCTGATCAGATCATAATTCTACTTATCTTCTCAACTCATGCGTTGAAAAGAATGTTAATGCTTGCTGAATCGTATGTTCTGATGTGGCAGCATAAATTGATTCAGTCGGCTCAGTCAATAATACATTTTCTTATGCGTAGGTACATAACGAAGCGCATCATCGTTTTGTTTTACATAATCTACATTTGTTTGAGTGTACCTCATGTAAACCGACACTTAATCATTTGGAATGTACAGGCGTTTGATTTTCATGTATTACTAAACACAACATTGAATTGTAACTTACATAAAATAATTTAGAAAAACCGAAAGTAAAGAGCGAATGTTGCCTCCCAGATTGATATCATTTGCATTTACAGAGCGATATGCTGAAAGGAAACATGCTGTTTTCCCTAGCTAAATTATGGGCAAGTAATACAGTTGTAGATAGTTTTATTGTTTGCATAGTCATGCGATACAGTTCCGTTTGCTGGCATTAATTTACAAGTACAAAGCAATACTTATGGTCGCACAAATTTCGTGTTTAACTCTTGAATGCAACACATCCTTCCTGTAAAAAACATAGAATGCTTTCAGAAACTACGCAAATCCGTTGGTTGTTTTTATAAGGGTAAAAGGGTTGACAATTTGCTAGTTGCATTTGCATTTTTTCCAGTTCGTATTAATACATGTGAGTGTATTATGTATGGTAACATCTCATCATCATCATTGGTATGACAGCTATGTAAAAAATAGCTGCGGTCACTATTCGTATAGTATTTACATAGTTATGAAAAAGTCTGAAGAGAAATAACTAACGCTTGGTTAGACGGACGCACATAACAATCTGTTAGTAAATAACACACACAAGGCGAAACAAGTCGGCATAATAAACTTTAAACACATACATGCTTACGCTATTTAGTAATAATAATATAGATACTTCATCGTACATAAGTAACTGTATAATACCCACTTCATTTTCAGCTCATTATGTGATGTTTGAGCTCGAGTGCATCCTCATTCGCAGTTCTGTATGTCTACCATTAACATTCATTGTTTTCTTTGCTGAATGCTGAGCAATGAATGAATTTGCATACGTACATATATAATGTACATAGATTGTTTTTGTGTCGACTTTCTTTGAAAGAAGACTGCGAGGTTCTTTTACGTTGACCATGCTATCCTTTTTGTTTGTTAGTTGCACTGTTAATTATTAAATACTACGCTACATAGGTATATAGGTATGGCTATGGCTCCATATATCTTCTTTAGCCAAGTCATGAAACACACAGGTGTACTGAACACAAAACTAGAATCCGCTAGGATGGAATCGTAACTCGCCTTGCTGTGACACGATTATGGTATAATGATACAAAAAGTTTAGCTATGTTAACTAGAAATGCATAGGGAAATGGAATGAGTATTATTATACAGTACAGTAAAATAGGATACTTTTCTCGTGATATCATATCAAAGTAGCAACATAACAGTACCTTTAGGCATCTGTATCTAACATGCTATTTCTTTTGAACTCATTCCTTCTATATGCACTGTTGTGAATATGATATAAGCTATCTGTTTACTATCATCGTACTTGAGACGAGATATTAACTTGACTATTTATGTGTCTGGTTCTGCTTCTTTCCATTTCATATTTCATTTGATGCACAATACCGTAAATTAATAGACAGAGATATGCCATTGTCGACCAACTCTAGATAAATCGAATTGATTCTTTTCTTCGCGACAGCCTTTTTTGTGTGCAGCAAATACTGTACCTCTATGTTCGTGTTGAATTGTATTAATTTTGTTCAGAATTGTCACTGTTATTTAGTAGTCCCTTGTAGGCAGTAGATGATTTTGTCCGATTCAATATTATTCATGTATTTTTATATACATACACATGCCCCTAAGTAACGTGGCATTTTACAGTTTTCATTCCAAGTTATGTTATCATGCATTACCGATTCGTATGCATGAACTCCACTTGAAGCATGACACGTACAAAATAAACTGATACACTTGGTAAGTACAATTTTGTATCCATTTCTTTTGTGATAGGTTCATTTGATTTGGATGTATTAATACTATGCAGTAGAATGTATTTTGAAATGAAGGTAGGAATTAGCAGTGACAATTGCATAAATTATTATCATAACTCAGTATACCTAGTGTAAAGTATGGATGAAAGCACGTTTTATTATGTATGAATTGAATTTAGCAACGTTAGTGAGCAGAATGTGACAGAGTGTAGTGTAGCATATTGAATGAGTCGTGTCTTGAGTCTCATTGAAGTGTATAATCGTCATTTTGAGTCGAACTCACGTAAGATTTTTGGCCTCCGCGTCGAATAAGCTGAAGAGCACTTTGGGTTTAGTTGGGCAGAGTAGATGCTAGTTGGTAGCAATATTATGACTACGTGGATGAGCACATATAGGAACGGCTTTGGCAAACATAAACATGTTTAGGTAGCGACGTAGCGTATTTTTATAGGTTGAAGATGTGAGTTGCGAATGTTTAGGGCGTACATTGGATGACTGTTTAGAAATGAACAGAGACGACTAGGGAGACTTACATATGGCATAATGTTATGTGTTGAGCTGGAGTCTTATTTTATTTTATGTGTATCGCTTTTGGGACTTTCTGCCCTATAAAATAAAATGAGTGTTAGCTAATGTAAGCTAAACTCGAGTGAAGTTAGGGAAAGAAGGGGAACTTAACGAAAGAGCTAGTAAGTAGTTCGTATATGGAACAAAGTACCTCTGCATTATGATCATTATTGTTATCAGAACTTAGCACAGCACAGCAATAGAGTACGGCACTCTTACTTTTAAAGTTTAAGATATGGGAGCAAGTGGCTGAAGCTCAACTCAAGTGGAGGTTTTCGTTTTTTACTGTTGAGCTGTATGTCTTGTAAGAAAGGGAACGTCGGGAGAACAGGAACACTTATTCTAATACTATTAGGAAAAGGGATGGTAAATACAGTGATGTGTACTGAAGGAGCATTACAGCGTAAGTGGTGGGCCATGATTGTAAGTTTTATAATATACAGATGTGATACAACTGGTAAACTATTAGTTTACTACTACAATGGCTATTACGAAAGGATGCACAAAAGGCCGAAATTCATGTGGAAATTAGGGCGGATTTCAAGTAATTTCATTTAATTTAGCCTCATGTCTTTTAATTAAAAAACACTTTTCGTTATCCATCCCATATAGACTCTCCTTGGCATAGAAAAGACAAGTGTACATACAATACGTAAATCGTAAGTGTAGTGGCATGCCGTGCTGCATGAAACTATAAAGGTAAATTTGAAGTTAGCGTCTGGTTTGTTCTGGTCTGGCTAAACGACGATTGAGAGGGCCACATAAGACACATTGAGGTAAGAAAGGATGAGACTTGAGTCGAGGAGTCTAGATGAATATTTCGTGGTTTGTCCTCCTGACTCTCTCGCTCTCTGAGTCAACTGACTCAGTTAGCTCAGCTTTGGCGAGGAGGAGTGAGGAAAGTGGAGAATTAGGTAACGGCATGACGAGTATTATCAACATTATAATAAAATTACCTAGTGCTTACTTGGTACATGCATATACATTAATTTAAGCCTCCTACTAAGGTGGATAGGCTTGACTTGACTCTTTCTTGTTGATAAGAAGGTAAATCTAAATGCAGACAATGTAGGACAGGACAGGATGGAGCACAAAGTTAAGAAATGTCTGCCTAATGATAAAAGCTAGTAAAATGAGTCAAGTAAAATCTTCTTTGGTTCGTTCCAGAGAAAGATGAAGATAATAAGAGCGTGAGACTGGAAAAGGCCATTTCACACTTACAAAGTACTATAGCTACCTTCTTCTCTACTCCCTACGTGTAATATAGAGTGATTATCCTCACTGTTCCTAACTAGGCATTTAATGTATACCTAAGTGTCTAACTGTCGTATATAGAGCTACTGACTCTCTTCGTTTTATACAATAGCTGTAAGCTAAGCAGTAAAATAGACTCTAACTCCACTCAAGACACAATTCACATTCAGTCATCCACTTGAATTACATTTGGTGTTCTAAATCTTAACTTTTTGGTAGGCAGACATTAAGCATTACGTCTCATCTCTCGGAAACTACTGAACAAAGAGCACAGAATACTTAGAGGCATGAAACACAATAACTTTAAGCAGCAGGATAACCAAGTCTCTCTTACTTAAGGTAATGTAATAAATGTGTGTAAGCTCATTTGACACTTATTATTCGTACAAATCAAGAAAGTAAGTACAAAAGCAGGAGTAGGGAGGTAGTCGTTGTAACACACTAAAGTACACTTTTATAACTTGTACTGCTGTGTAATCTGTCTTTTAGTAAGAGTGGTTCTGTGCTCTACTGTATGTAAGTAAATTTTGTTAACTTAAAAGAAGGAGTGCCTTAACCTGATGTAGCATAGTTAGTAATAGTTCCTATTATAAAGGAAAGTCAAGGAAATTGTAGTAGCTTCTCGTAAGCTATAATACGGATATGCATAATTCACTATGTACACACGAAGGCAGATTATATTAACTTAATTGGACTAAACCATTTTATTTCGCTATGCTTGGTTCTATTAGCCGTAGCCACATAAATAACTCAAATTACCTCAACATGACTTGATTGGATGTGGGAATTTTTGTAGCCAAACAAAGGTAGGGACAATTACAAGTTTGAGAAGATTGTTACCTACATTCGTTACATTAGATCACATTAAATAGAAAAATAACTTCCCTTACATTTGTAAATGGATTTTTGAGTGATGGATGTAGCTAGTAGATATTACACTTGTTACCCAAGTGGAAATTGCATAGATATGCTTGTTTGCCGTATGTACATAAGAGTTGTTATAAAATGTAGATCAGCATGATCATAAACATAAAAAAGTTACTCCCACCTAAAGAGCCGAACATTAAATTAAGCTGATGCAGAGAGAGATACCAATAGTGGCCGTATAAGTAAGAAGTTGCAATAATGCAGCTTTCTTCTTATCTCTTTAGTTATCACTTCATGTACGTGATCTGCTCATTTATTCTTAATGGTATGTGTGAGTTTGCACAGTTCACTTTCGCCAAGTCCTAGTCAAGTGGACTAGTCACCAGTCTTGGAGTGTGAACTGACCCCCATGTGTCATGTCAAATCGAGTCGAGCCAAGACAAAACAAACAGTAGGAGAGGACATCCAAAAGCCACGGCAAGAATACAAATAATGAGAAAATCCTTCTCTTCTGAAGTCTGCAGTGCGAATTTGGCAGTTTGTTGCTCCTTTAGACTTGACATGACTTGAATTACGATCTATTGGTTTCCATTCCTTGAATTAATTTTGAGAACGAATAGCTAACGAAAATACAGACAGTATCTGCAGTTTTTTAATCGAATTATATTTACAATTACAATTATCTGAGATGAGAAAAATGGCAATATATTATTATTCATCGTACGAAAGTGGGCTGTTGTGCAAGGGAAAGAATTGGCATGCATGTACTAATGTCCATAATAGCTAACGTTACGATACATATGTGAGTGAATGTATTTTTATGGGAAACTAGGCAAATGTAATGCAAAGAATTTGAATTATCAATATAATAAGATTTAGTATGAATGAATAAAATGAATTGAAGTCAAGGAGGAAGCCAAATGTGGTTATAAGTCCGATAAGATATTATATCTAGACTCAGAACTTGAATAACTTGCTATTGCTTAAGAGTTGATTTGGTTGTGTCGTTCTACGGTTTCGGTTTTGATTGTGCTGCGCAATTGAGCTGGTTGAACTGCTGAACTAGAAAGGGATCCAAGTTCTTTTCTGGAGTGGAACAGAAGTGAAACTCTGAGATGGGAACCAAGAGTCTGTTTCCCAATTCGATATTCCAATTGAGTTTTCTTTCGAAGAAATAATATAAGTACCTACGTATAACATTGCAACTACTATAGCTAAATGGAAAAGAAAATAAATTTTCCATCCACTCTGGGAATTGTATTGTATAAATAAAAGTATTGTATACATATTAGAATTACTAGCGGAAAGTCAAAGGATTGAAACGTATTTGTTTCCACGTGGTTTGCTGGGCGGTGGCTTTGTTTATTATTTTCTTTTGTTTCGGTTATTACAATGATTTACAAGTCTGTACATGTTGAGGATAGTTTTTTTAGTATAAATAATATTTACTTGTACGTAAACGACCAAGTTAATAGGTTATGTATCTGTAGAAATGGTAATGTTAAGTTGTCTTTGCAAATTGCATTTCTTCGACATCCATAAAATAGCAGAGTATCCGTATTTCATCCTTATTTCCTATAGTAAATAGTGCATTAGCAATAAAAGGAGCAATAATAAAAGAGCAGCAAATGGAAATTTTGTGTTAAGAGTAAAACAAAAGAAAAGAAATTTAAAAAGTCAGCTAAATTCTGTGGTCTATAAGATACGTAGTAAAAAATGAATAATCCATAAATGTATACTACGGTTAGGAATGGAGAGATCTATTTTTGCAAAGTGAATGCATTTAGGAAGTTTGTGCTGTAAATCGACTTGCACTCATACATAGTTGAGTCAAGTCTTTGGAGTTTTCTATATTCGGCACAAGTCAAACGAAGACTACGTGCAAGGGATTTGGATTGAACGGAGTGAACTAGCCTGAGCTCCGTCCTCCATGCATGAGATGTACTGTTCGTTTGCGGAAAATGTAGAGTAGACAAGACAAGAGGAGGCTGACTGGGATTCCTCTCCTCTACTGGAGAACTGCTAATACATAGAGAAAAGGAAGAGACTTCTCTACAGTAGGGTGTTGAACTTGGGAATTGAATCTGGAAGTAGGCGAGAAAGACGACAAGGATGTGTGCTCCAAATGTTCTTTACTACATTGGCACCATATATCGTATACCAAGTCACAGTATATTGATATGATACTAATAATATAGATATATATAAATATATATATTAGTACAATGTATGTGTCTGTACATATGAGTGTCATTCCGTAAATTCCAAGCTTCAGTAGTAAGTGGTGGCATTCAGCAGTTTTCTTTTCTGTACTTGTATAGTGTACAGTATACATAGTATGATGTTGTAGTGTATATAGCCAATGGTTGATGTTGATGGTATCTTGGTTCTGGAGAGAATTCTTTCCTGGCTTTAGTTACAGCAAGAGCAATTCTGTCTGTAAACTCAGTTGAGGTTTTCTAAACTTGGTTGTGTTCCGTTTCCCCGTGCCCATGATGTTCAGTTCAGTTATTTCAAATCGAGTTGCCACTTCTTTCCTGGCTTTAGTTACAGCAAGAGCAATTCTGTCTGTAAACTCAGTTGAGGTTTTCTAAACTTGGTTGTGTTCCGTTTCCCCGTGCCCATGATGTTCAGTTCAGTTATTTCAATTCGAGTTGCCACTGAAAATGAGAAGAGCCAAACCAATTCAACTCTGTTTCTCTATTAAACTACTACTTCAGGATATAGTGAGACTCCTCTTGTTTTCTCCGTAGGTAGTCAGAGTATAATGCATTTATTTTATGTCTGTACCTACCTATATGTAGTTTTCGAATCTTGTACATATTACGTATAACATAACTAACTGCCTTGTCTTCTTTAACTGTGTGTATGTAATATGGGTGGTGGTGCTGTATGTATCCTTGTCTACTGCCATTCTCGCATTTAGGTATGTGGATAGAATTTCTACTTAACTCTTGCACCAATAAGACACTACATATTACATTCATAGGATTTAACGTACAAGAGGGATATATAGGGCAACGGGCTTCATGCAATGCATTTCAGTCCGTTGCAATGAAGTGAACTACAAGAAGGAAGTTTGCAGTCTCCTAAGAATCTTCTTTTTGCGTTATATGGGAATGGCAACTTCTTCCGCTCGGAATCTGCAGACATGCATACCTCTCTTAGTCACACTACAGAAAAGGGAAAAACAGAACAGAGCAAAGAAAGAGTGAAAGAAGCAGAACTAAACTGAAACAGTTCTCTCTGGTTCCCTGAGCCTGGCTCTTGCAAGAATCGCATATAAATCTTGTGTGGGGCGTTCGTTCTCCCCAACATTCTAACCCGGGTGCGGCTATCCCTACACTTTATTGCCATTATTGAAATATATCACTTGTTAATTCTTTTTGCTCCACTTTTACCCGCTTGAATTTCCTTAGTACCTTACTCGCCTTCCATTACATTGCATTACTTTGTCTAGCTTTTAAATTTGAGTTGCCACTGGACTGGATACTTGTGGGGACTGCCGTAGTGTCTATTTCGCTGTTTCCAGTAGACACGGTACATTATACTTACTTACTTATCTCACGTTTGCTTGCTGAGCGATTTAGGCCGCATTACACTTACTTATAT
>JABASH010001278.1:0-27736 GCA_019776445.1 Tomocerus maximus | reverse complement strand
ACATCGCGTAAAACTCAGTTAGTAGTATAATACTTTTATTTTACTCTGCTCGTGCTCAGTCTGCTCGGTTGCTTTGTCACTGTATTTCCCAAGCACAGATAAATATGACGTACATTATGAATGGTATTTCTCAGTTTGCAAAAAGTAAATTATTTATCTCTGCGTTTGGTTATCGAAAAAGAATTTTGTAATTATACTTCACTCCCACTCCGCGTCAGAATTAATCCTCTCAGATTTTTCTTCGCGTCGTTCATGAGCTCGTATAATTGTAATTATCCTCCAACATGAAAATTATCATACAACGCATTCGGCGTATTCTGTATGTGTATTTAGTTAGATACATAAAATGAGTAGTATCAGTATCGGTTCCCAAATATAAAGGGTAACTTACACAACCTAAATACATATAGTACATAATACATTTGGGCACTTAATAATACACCTGTGCTAAGAAAGTTTATTAAAAATACTAAAATATTAGAAAAGTAGAGAATAAGAACATCGACTAACCCATTTGGTTAAAAATAAGTATCAGTAATGTTGGAAGGAGAGGGGAAAGGGCCTGTATTTATGTAGATAAAAATAAAATGAACTCAATGTCATTTATGCACGTGTGTGCGATTGAGTATATCGACCGCTGCCCATTCGTACTTAAAAGGTCATCGTAGTACCCTAAAGGCAGACGTCTCAGAAAAAGGGTTACAAAGGATACTCTTTTCCAGAAGTGCATAGAGCCATTGCAAACAAGTAAAGACCGTTGCATATGTGTAGTACAGCAAAAGAAACATTTTATTAAAGTTTACTATGATGTTAGCTTAAATACACCATGAAAATTTTTTCGTTTAGAGTGATACATAGATATAATAATATTCTTAGTATGTAGCACCAGCACCTTATATCTACGTTGTGTAGTATAATCAGTATTCATTTGATCCTCATGTTCAATGAAGTGGGTAGGTACTTACACGAATATTTTATGCACATAGCAATCACAGTACTGTGTGTGTTCATAATAATTTCACTTTAATATTTTGCTTAGCTTCTCTTGACTTTCTTGACGTAAGTTTTATAGAAAAAGTCGGCGAACAGTAAAAAATATGTGGCGTACATGGTTAAAGCCAGTTTTATGTTCTGATCTTCTCTTTCACACTTAACTCCATTAGCTAGTAGTCACAAAGATAAAATTATTCCCTCATTAAAACATAAGAAATGAAGCAAATGAGTTAACAATAATTGGTACTTAAGTAATCCCAACTTACATTTTGCAACCAGGGAATGCCAATTGACAGTAACACCGACGATCATTTGAGCTATCTGCAGTGTTGTAATCACAATGACTAAACTCCGTGGCAGGTGAATTCCAAAACACTGAAAGAGCAAATAGAGAAATGTAATAATCACAAATTAATTGACAATTAATACGAATAAGATGTTCACTTAAATCTACCTAAAATTTTCTGACTTTCTTCATAAGCTAAAGTCAAGGAAATTCCCAAAGAAAAGGGGTGATATGAATGAAGGTTGGCAATTGTCTCAAATAATTTATTAAAATCATCTTACTTATAGTTCTTATTAAATTGCTTTGATAATACGTAATAAATGTACACGTGTCAATACAGGGCTAGCCAAAAAATTAAAAAATAACTTCTTTTTTGTGGCCACTGCAAACGTTTGCACGTATGCCGTTGCATACTGAAACTGATTACCGAGATAAAAGTTGCCATTGAAATGCTAACAAAAATTGTTTTTGAATAATTTTCCCCTAATTTTGCAATGGTTTTTCCCATCATTAAATCCTTGAATCCAACATAAGGGAATTTGAAAATTTTACATCATTTTTTACTTAATAAAAATATGAACGTACCTTCAGAGCATAATACGTGTACATTATGGCATGAACCAGAGAATTCATTGTCATAAACCATCTGTAAGAAATATCAGTCATTATAATAATAGCTAATTCAAGGCTCCCAATCATACCCCAACGAATATCCAAAATTCCCGATTTTCCCTACCTGTGAACTGGATCGTGAGCATCATAAGTATAGAAAGTATAAAAGAGCACTGATGAGTGATGGTACCTGTAATTATAAATACAAAGATAATTTTTTTATGATACTTAACATTATTATGTTTAGATCTATGTTTATAATAAAAGTGCGCAGAGGTTAAATGATATGCACCATAAAATATTTGCCAATTACCCTCAGGCATTTTAAGCGTGCGTGAGACAATTTTCTCATTTCATTAGCCTACATAGTGTTCGTCGAACTAAGCACAGCGTTAGTTAATAACTTTGTAATTAGTACACTGTTGAAGGTCACATCCAGATGTATTTACGCACTCTACTGATACTCTTACTCATTTACTTAGTTCAAACAGCATTATGTTCCAGTTCTAGCCCAATTAACGCTGATTGTATAGTCATAATAGTCATAAGTTAATGCAATATTTCAGAGTGTCTGTTACTGAGAATCTAAAAACCGGAAAACTAATTGAATAAAGGAATTTCCAGAAGTTACCAAAGTATTCAATGTTTCCAATGACCCAATGTTCATTAAATTATATCCATGCGAAACAGGTATTCCGTTTCCCACATTCAGAGTGTATATTTTCAAATTCGAAGTCCCATAGATTGATGATGACTGTTGACTGTTGTAGTCATCATTAATGATAGTATCTGACAAAGTAGGAAAATACTATGTAATCTTGAGAGTTTAATGTAATCTAAGACCTACAAACCACCCATGGAAATCACTGAAACTTTTTTTATGAAAACTGCGTCATTAGATCGTTTGCGTAATTAGACGCACGACATTTAGAGAGAGTACAATACAACGTCTGCTAATTTCTGTTCCACAGAGTGTTAACTAAACTATTGCTAAATAATAATCCAATTCTTCAGTATAGTATTGGTAGGAGACTAAGCTATATGGTGTAGCTAACGAGGATACGTAAATAAGGATCTTCTGTATTTTACGCTAAGCTTACGCAAACACTACTACCAGGATATAATGCTATTTTTTTATCATTTTAATAATAATGTCTGTACTTCCTACTACTTATTTTGTAGATTTGTTTAGACTGTTCCATCCTAATAGTTACATCTTCTTGATTATTAGCAGTTATTACTATGATTATCGTTTACTTTTGTGTACCAAACTTGTGGTAATGAAATGGTATTATCCCATTATCTAAAACAAAAGCTATGAAGTACATCAATGGTTGTCCAAGTCTTTGTAAGGATAGTTTTTAAACAATTCTACGTTCCATTTCATTTAGTTTTTAGCACCCTCCTCTTATTCTTTAAGTCATCTAAAGAGCAGAATGCTAGTAAATTGCCAATTTAATAATATTATACCCTTCGCTGTGTACACTTTTGCTTGCTTGGATTATTTGCATATGAAATCTGAAGACAAAAGTATTTTTATGTGAATTGTGAATGTGTATCTTTCTATCTTGAATGTTATAAAACATTATTCATACCATAATAAACTACCTATTGTCTATTGTTGAGCATTAACTACAATTACTACTACTTGACCATTAGGATTCTACCTCTGGAATGTAATTTAATATTTTCCTCGTTAAAAATTGAACTTAGTATTCTATTGATAGTACTGCATAAATAACACATAATCATATACACCCCTCAACCTCAATAATCTTCTCACAGATTCACACACACATGCACACTGTACACTGTACGCTATCTTTCTTTAAGCCTGGTGTAAAAGTAACTACTACAGATATAATACATATTTATTTACTGCTTTTCTTAATACTAATAGTAGTAGTAATATTTCTGATAATACAAATTGAACACATAAAATCTACCTAATAAAACTATTTACATTCGTGTTATATCTTCGAGTTCGCACGATGTGAATTGCCTGTCATTGTATCTGGAAGAACAAATACACAAACCGCAGCAAGTGGCTTTATTATGTTTTATGGAACATCCTTTTCCCATCGCATTCGTTCGTTTACTTTTGCTTTGACCTTCTCAAATTGTATGGGAGAACTGACAGTTTTTAGATAACGATCATGACATTGTGCATTGCTGCAGGATCCTCTCTAAGATATCAGCAAGTTTAAAAACAATTCAGAAGTGTCTTTTCAAGTTTTTATCAATCCGATTTTCAGCCAAAAAACTTCCACTATTTCAACGGACAGCAAACAACTACTGAGAAGAGGTAATCTTCGTTCACATTTACTGTCAAAGTACATAAGATATATTGGGGCTAACCAAGTAAAGCAATTGCTTCGGACTCTACACCCGAACTCTAGGATTAAATTATGTGTATATCTTAAATTAGTAACTCGTGCTAGTACATTGAACGAGTGTTTCTCATCTGCTACACATCGTTTCCAGAATTTACAATATTATACCATAAAAGACGAACACCCGTTTATCGGTAAACAGAAATCGACTTACCAGTGCAAAAATATCAATGGTTGCTTCCTTAATATAATGAACACTGTATCTCCCAATTCAACGACTTTAGACCAGGTTCCCAGCCAGGCCCAAAAGGCAAAGGCGTAGGTTAAGCCATCCCTAGATCATTCAAATGTAAATAAAAGAAACTTTTAGTTGATACTATGGGAAAATGTTTTCCAGAATTCACAATTTGTCAAACTGGTTTTCAGGGCTCTGAGAAAGTATAAATAAATACATTTTTTTGTAATTATAAGGTCACCTGGAACAAACAGAGTTGTGGAATCCGTCTGGCTGCCTTAAAACCACCAAATGTTCTGGAAGTGTGCGAATAAAAGCAAGAAAGGAGAAGGTAGCCAGTGAGATATTCCAAACGCCAAGTAGTCCCTTTAGCTTGAATGGCTTTCGATTTTTCATGAAATGCTTGCCAAGGTATATGAAGGATACGTAGACAGCCAGGATGTATAAACTTACATACCAGTACTGACCCATGCCTTTCCTCCAGTAGTAAAAATCGAATTTTTCAAATTCGTAGATTGTCATATAGGATGGGTTTCGGAGTAATTGATTCTCCTTAAATGTTATGTTGTAATGATCCATTTTGTTGACGTTTATTTCTCCAATTCTATA
Organism: Tomocerus maximus; assembly: GCA_019776445.1. Lineage (NCBI taxonomy): Eukaryota > Metazoa > Arthropoda > Collembola > Entomobryomorpha > Tomoceridae > Tomocerus > Tomocerus maximus. The sequence goes on along the minus strand of JABASH010001278.1, from coordinate 22,668 downwards.
AATTTTCAGTCTATATCCGTGGTACTAGCTACTAACAGTACTTACTATTGATTTGGTCTACGTATTTCCCTATGACACAGTTTTTTAGAACTTTTACAACAGAAAACCTCTTGATGATCTTCCCTACCATATAACGTAGAATATTTTCGTGTGATAAGAATTGTATAGCTGTCTCTAAGTTATATTGGAGATAGAAATGATATACTAAAGTTCAATGGTCTCAATAGCATAAGACGGTTCAACTAATATTAAATGTGACTATACTACCTTTTAAAACAACTGCATCTAGATCTGAGAGATCTGTCGAGGTTATTTGAAAGAGCCAAAGAAATTCACTAGCTCCTCTGTAACACAGGCTAAAAATATTTGTTCACACTTGGGAGTCTTATTCTGGACTGGAAACACAGAAATGATGTTTTAAATTCACAAGTTCACATAACCATAAGAAAATAGGTGTTTTGTAGAATGTACTGTCCTTGTGTAACTTTATTGCACTTGTAGGATCATAAGGTTAATTATTGTTCTTAGATCAAACACTTAGAATAAGCTAACCTATTAATGTCCTCTAAGATTGCCCAATCAGAGTTTATTTGTAGTTCTGCAACGAAATTTCTATCATAAATCTTGGTGGTGGTGTCCGTTAGACAATAAATTTTGTCTGGTTGGTGAACTGAAAGGATTTGGGTGTACTTATTCTCACAATGGTAATAATATCCTTAGTATAAAATAAAAACGCACGACAGTTGTGAGCAAATGTAAATGAAATGCATTTCTTGGAGTCTGTCGGTCTGACGCTCTGGACAGGACAGTCTCGCCTGTTCTGGTAAGCAGAGCGTTTTGTAGGCAAACTGTTCATGGGATGCACAGGGACTGAATGCTATATGCTGGACACTGCCCTGCTGGAAGAAATGCTGGAAAGTAAATGTATTACTACAGTGGAACGACTTGTACATTCTGCGATTAGTCAGACTGAGGTTTTCCTCATTCTCTTTTCGTTTCAGGTACTTTTAGCTTAGTTTACAGAAAATCCAGAGTGTATTATATTTATAATGCGTATGCATGTATGTTTGTGAGCAGCACTTTATGCATCCTGTATCACCACCACCATCGAACGTTCGTGTTCACATTCAACACTGCACTTTTCACATATTCAGACGAATATATGTAGCACTTAAATGTTTTGCAAACTAAACATAAACGAAAACTCCTCGTAGATTTCTGCAAAACTGCTGAAACATATTGCATAGAATATATTCAAGGAGAGCTGCAACGTATAATTATATAACTGCAAGATCAAGTAGAGGTTCCTTCCTATATGCATTAAGAGAATTATCTATAAATAGCTGGATTTTCTGTTGGGTTCGTCGCATGTATTTTTACTGTTATCAAAAGGATATTAAAATATTATCTGGTTTTGCTGGACTAGGCATTACCACACTTTGCATAGAGCTTGGCACTTAAATATAGTGCAATTATCACATTATACTCAGACAGATAGATAGGGTATAAAGATTGCAGAAATTTCAAGTAGGCACTCTATATGCTTTTTAGGTGTATATGAATTGCTAGTTGCAGTCAATAGCTTATCCAACTAGTGGATATTATGGAAATGAAAATGAACGTGCATAGCTAATGCCTATGTGCGTAAAATGGCAAAGAATTCCTTCCTGGCGTTCCCAAATAGCTATTACATAAACAGCCTCTATTTCCCCTTAATATCGTCATGTGTTACATAGCATAGCGGGATATTATATATCACAACATTACATACACTGATATTGCTGTTTCCTTCTGTAGTATATCCATTCACAACTACTAGACTGGAATGAATGCACTTATGTATATCATTTGCTCGAACATTTGTAAGGACAAGCCATAATATATTTGCATTGCTGTAGACAGGACTTAAATAAAAGCGAGGCTATTCTATTGTAGCGAGACAAGGGATTGTTTAGTAAAGCGGACTCATACACCACAAGTACGTAGTAGAAAAAAGCAGCTTAAGATTAGTACTATTATTATCAGTGACAGAGGCAGGACATATTGAAAAAAGAGCAGACTTCGCAATTCCGTTATGTTAATAGGAGAGACGTGACAAAGTACGCTCGCTTCGGTTATCTATAGATGTAAAGGCAGACAGTAAAGTAAATTAAAAACGTCTGCTCTATCTTACGCTCTACGGCTAAGTATGCTTATCACTAAATAGCCACCAAGCTAAGTCGTTCATGCTTATGCTCTATGGAAAACACAGAGCTGGAACTTAATATCATTGTGGCATGTTTTGTTTGGTTTTATTTAGCCCTGGCTGGACAACTAGTGGATCGGAGGCAAGAACAACGCATGTCTCTCTAATGCTAACCTATTTGTTTTCCTATCGACCCTGGAGAAACAGAAAGTAGGAGCAGCAGGCCCAAATAGGCATTATTAGTCACTACTACCACGTAGTATAAATTGTTAACTACAAGTCCACCACAGAAGGCTAGTATACTAATAGTCTCACCTCGCCACACCACACCTTACTAAAATACACACGGTTTACTTCAGCTAACTATTATTCCTGCATTATTATTGAACTTATTGCTGCTACTATAATTGGGAACATTTTTGACTTATGCATATTACATAAACCAGTACATTACATATTGGAGTTATAGGACAGAAACATGCAAATTTCTCATTCTGAACTCGACGACCTCACCTGAAGTAATCTAATGGAGTTAGTTCAGTCTCACTTCTCTCCTAGCGATTGGTTCCCGGTTTATTACTCCAGTTAATTTCATGCTACTGCTCCCATGTGTCATATCATAAAAATCCTATACTTCACTATCTTATTACTTTCTTGACTATCTATTATGTACTTTGTTTGCTTTCATACCTAATTTGACAAATTTAACTCTATTGCAAACAGTTACGTTCTTATTGCATTAAACCTTTTACTTGTTATAATGCCATGTCATGAGAGATTTAGGGCGTTTGCCTCCAGTCAAACCTATATGTCCGACGCTAATGGAGATTTTGCCCTCAAAACAATTCCCTCTGCACTTAGTTGAGAAAACAAGTTATTTTCCTTTATTGTTTCTCCAGCAGCTTTATCCGGTTTTATTTCACCATTCTTTACTTATTCACTACGGAAAAGCTGGCACATGATAATTTCTCCGCAGTAAAAGCTTAAAAATTCTTTCTTGTTTTTGTTTACCATTGTACCTTGACATTTTCGTCGTATTTAAGCTCTAGTTCAAGTCGTGTATACGACTTGCGGAATTAAACACGTACGTATGCTTACACTATAACCCTTCATGCATAATAATTGTATAACTTTCCTCGCTGCTCGCTGCTGTATAGCAGTATCCTTTTGCATTTGTAGACAGTCGTAATATTATTATCTCGTTAGGATCATCTAATAATCCTTGTACGTACAATGCGAGTATAAAAGTTCATTATTCGAGGACAATGACAGCAAAAGTTTTAAGTAGCACTTGTTAAATGATCTTAAACCATTATGTTATTCTGCACGAGGTGTATCATCAACTGAAATCGTGATCCACCAACTCTTTTCTGCATTGTAATAAAGAATTGGCAAATATGGGGCCACGTGCTAAAAACATAGTGGAGCATTTACCTACGTGCTACAGATTACTACGTATTTTCTACAGATGTATCTACGACTCACTGCACGACCCACGTCTCATCTTAATATGTTTACTAACAATAATACACTGCGACATCACTTTTACTTACAGAATCACTTATATTATAACTGACACAATTCAGAGGAGTTAAGGGAATCGTATTTGCATAGCAGTGTTTACAGAGGTAGTTACTCAACTGACTTGCACTTTGGACTTGTTTGTTTTTTGAGTAGGTCCGCAGTAGACACAGTCTAGTGAACTGACTCTTATTTGTCTGACCTAATACCGCAACCGTAAGTAAACCAACCCGCGGGTACAGGAGTGCAGTTCCGTCGCGCAGTTTTCTGATTATAAATAGAACAGATTGAATGAAAACCATAGTATTTACTTTGTCTGCAACGGAAGAAACTCTATCAGTTGTCACAAAGCTTCGATTTGCTAAACGTCTCATTTCTCATTTTCTTACGATAACAATCTAAATAGAAAATCTATAAAACAGTCAGGAAAATTTCCTTGATGGAAATTACCCCTAAAAAACCTAAAGCAAGTCGCAAAAATAGAAAATCTGTGTTTCAAGAATGTTTACGTATAATCCTTTATTGAACGAAGTGGTAAGATATATTCTTTATATTTCGGAAATATTACATTGAAATTTTTAACTTAACTGTGTGGGACATTTTTATATATTTTAGGTGCTGAACAAGGTATTTCAGGTGATTCCGTTTTCGGAACTCACTAATTGTCGACAAGTATGCAGAAAATGGAATTATTTCTCACTGCCTACATTAAAGAGAGTCACAAATGTTCAATTGAACAGTCTGAAGAAACTTGACGATTTACTGGCAATTTCCTCCAGCTTTGACGAAGACAATCAAGATGAAGACTGTGGATACGATTTACCATTTACTAAATTTCATATCGTGGATATACCACCAGAAAATTTACTCTCTACCAGATTTTTAGAGATTTACTCATTCAGTTTGACTTACTTGAAAATAGAGATGGATTTTAAGATTGAAAAGAATGTTGGCGATTTATTTAAAATTTTACTTTTCCCTCTGCCTGTTCTGGATTCACTGAGTATTCATAATACCAACACTGAAGAATTTTCCTTCCATGAGTCTTCCTCAATATTCGAACAGACTGAACAGTCTTCCTTCCAAGCCCTAGAAAAACTGAAAAAAGTCGAACTCTTCAACTGCGACAGGATTTTCCTAACAGATTTATTCAGATTAGCCAATAGATTAGAAGAAATTGTAGTTGTAGATAAAATCTCGTCTTCTGTAGTCCTTCAAGCAATTTCTCGTTCTGGTAACAGCAAATCAATTACTGGGCTATCATTAAAAGATTTAGATGAGGATGACTTTGAGATCTTAAAAGATTTGATTGTCAACAAAAAGATGTCACTGAAAACGTTCAAAGTTGACCAGGTCAATTTGAATGTACGCTCTTTGTCATTGGAAAATCTGCTGAGAACAATAAATTCCAAATTATCGGAATTGAGCGTCGGTGAATTACTCAGCGATAGAGAATTTTTGATGGAAATTCCTCCAATGAAGTCTCTAAAAAAACTGGCCATCACTTCGAAGGACGGGAAAGTTTGCAAAATTTTCGCACCAATAGACTATCCCCGAAAACTTCCCAGTCTCAATCGTTTGTGCTTAGATAGCTGCAGGTGCGATCAATTAAATCTTGAAAATTTATTCTCTCCATATTTCGACGTTCACAATGAGACTTGCCCATCTCTGAAAGAAATTGGTTTGCCCCAATACATGAAAGAGCCGAAAATGTTGAATAGAATTGCAAAAATGTTTCCTGCAGTGAAAATTTTAAGAATGGCTAAACCAAGCAATGAAGTTTTAACTGCACTGTGGAAAATTTGGCCTGCTCTAAAAGAATTGGAAATAACGATCACTCTCGCTAATAAAAATATCGATTCTGTCTTGACAGGAATTTCAGTAAAGAATTGCTTGAAAATTATTGGCCAGCAAGGAAAATCACCTGCCATAATCGATTACATAAAGAGAGACGAAGGGTCACTTGCGAATTTCAAGGAATTGTCCGTTATGAAGCTTCATACTTTGTATGGCTACGGGAATTTAGCTGAAAACTCCATTCTCGTCACAGATATTACAGGATTCTTTGTTATAGCCGACATGAATTCCCTTAGGGAGTTGTTAATTGAAACAAACGATGTAAGGTTTCCCGTTTCCTGTTCTCTTTGCATATTTTATGTCATTCAACTACTCCCTATTGTGCCCACTTGAGTTTCTGTCTCATTATTCTTTTCTGTGTGTTTAGCTATCCAAAGAATGTCGCCAAGTGCTCGATGAATGCTTGCAGCTTACGACTTGTAAAATCGAGCGTCCTCAACGAGACTGGAGCTACACTTCCATTATTGATTACAATTTCCAATGCTTAAATTGGGAAGAAGAATTTTGCTAATTTTTTATGTTTATCTCCGTTAAACATACTTCCTTACTTCTCTGTGCGCTTTTACAGAATTTATTGACATTTAACATTACTGTTTTATTAATAATTTTTATCTTAACATTCACTGTGTATATCTAATCTAAGCGTAACTCTTGTATTATATTTATTTACATTGCGTAAGGAGTTTAATATTATAGAATGGTAAGTATGTTGCATAACATTGTAAATATTATCAAGATGTTGGAGTTTTAAATGGGAACCATAATTAACTGGACAGTAACACTGTTAAACAAATGTAGTATTACTATTAATGATGTCAATAAACGTACATTTAAAAACTCGGATCATTAATTCTGTTGCATGTTATGAGTAAAAAATAAAATAATATTATCTTGCTGGCACTTTTCATACTTATACGCATACAACCTACATTTAAGTTTAGACTATTTGCTTCATTGCCCCAACTAAAATGAAAATCATGTATAAGCTAAAGAGAACATGTATAAAATGTATGCACAATCCTCGATAAATACCACTAGCACAAAAGTCTAGAAAATACTCTTGATATACCCCATAGAGTTTTTGAAAAGGGAAGTTATGGATTATGGATTAAAACTTTTATGCAAGCCCTAAAAATCTCAATTGATCTGCCACAATTAAAGAAGCAACCTTTCAGTTCAAGTTTATTCTTTTATCATCATACAATTACACGATTTGAGAATGAAGTGAAGTCAGTCAAAAGTGATCACCAAAAGCACAATTTAATCATTTATTGTTCAGAGATGATATTATGTAGTATGTATAATATGTTCAGAGAGAGAGAGAGAGCCGAGAAAATCAATCATTGCACTGCTACGGACTGTTTGATATCCCTTCCAATATGATTCCATTGTAGATAATCCATTTGCCCGAATACCTTGACGTGGTAAATGAGATATTCCATGACATACATATCCTTTGGCTGCACATAATGAAAAGAAATCGGAGCTTCTGAGCAGCAATTGAATCCCTAAAGTCATCATTAAGCAAATCTAAATTAGTGATGACTATGATGACACATTGTTTGAAGATGATAAAAAATAGGAGCTAAATTTTAAAAATTCTGATAAATATGATCAAAAGTCAGATTATAAATTATTGTGATAGAGTACTTTTCGTCTAGTCAGCTACTAAACTATAAATTAATTAGATTTTATTGAAACTCCAAGATCTGTTTTTCTTTTATATTATTTGTAATCTGACTTTCAATAATAAAAATATGGCATTTATGTAATTCAGCGTTACTGAATGCTGAGGATAGTACAACCAGCCCGGAAACCAATGTGGCACATCACCATTGAGAAGTTTGTCTGGAGGCATTTGATTAAAACGATGCCGATTTAGCGAGTCTCTTGTATCCACAATGGTAACACCAACATCTACCAAGCAGTCGGCTAAAATTGGTTCAAACTATTTAGACTTTGAGGAAAATTAAGTAAATCTTCAGAAAATGTGTCACGTCACGGCAAAGTGTAAAGGTAAATAGTAAATATGATAACATAATAACTCTGTACCAATCCAAACATCATCTTCCGAAGTGTAAACATTAGTTGGGCAATTTTCGGGGTTTTCTGGAAGGGCTTTCTCAACAAACCGCTTTACGGCTTCTTTACTTAAAACAAATCCTGCAAATTATAGATAAAATGATATTTGTTTTGGTATACGTAAGTGTTATTAATACCAGAAGACTTACCAGCTCCGCCACCCATAAAGCCTTTCTCAGCAATCATCTTGAATCGCTGGCCAAAGTAAAGAGACTCTTTTGGGTCATAGTCTTTCAGTAGAAACTTTAAATTCTCAATAATTATGTAGGAATCGTCATCTGCCCTCATAAACCAGTCTGCTTGGTCTAGATACTTTTCATAAATCAATTTGTATGTTGCTTGTGTTTTAGGCCACAAAAACTCCCGACCTTCTCCACCAGTGAACACAGCTACTGCAGGCAGTTCGCTATCTGGAATGCGAGATATAAATTAGCATATTAAGCATAGTAACTGTTTTATTGGTTATTCCTTCATGCTCTTTCCTTGCCATTTTTAGAACTTGCGAAAAGGAGTGTGTCACATCTCTTCCCCCATGTATTCTTTACATGAATCGCTTTTGTCCAGTGATTTGCGGGTGCAGTCATTATCCAACATAGGATACGGACATCCTTTTTCAGTTCCTCAGTTGTTGCATCCTGGGATTCTGCTACAGTCCTATTTATAGGAATTATATAGGAAAAATTATGATAAAATTATTGTCTGCATATCGCTCGAAGTTGTTAAACATTTAAATTATTGTCGTATCGAGTGTAGTAAATACAATATAGTTTAATTATTATTATTGATCTATAATATCACTTAACCTTGGCGCATCTTGCATCCGCAATAACAGTAGACCCAATGTGGAGATCACAACAGTTAATAATAACGCCTTCGTTTTACGATATTTCATGGCTGTTGCTCCAAAAATAAATGTCAAAATAAAATAAATCTCATCTTTATCTTAACGATTACACTAATATTTGTGAAATGATTCATTTTTATTTCACACCACACTATATAGGTGTTTTGGTACTAAGTCCACTTTTCATCACATGTTCTAATTCAATTTTATACATAGTAGAATTATACCATCAAATTATTTGTGAATGGTAGTGATCACTTGAAACGATATACTACTGGAGTTGCCCGAAATGTCTAATTGAAAATGGCCTACATTTTAGATTGGTCTGCCTTATTGATTTGTGTAGATTTAATTTGAGTACCTGAAGGCCTGAATCGTATTCAGACAAATGTTTAAATTATAAATGTTTAATTTCGTAAATGATTGTCATTACAACATTTCGTTTCATTGTCTAGTTGTTTTACTGAATTATTGATGAAAAGACTTGAGCACTTTTACAATAACGTTCATTTACTTCCCTTTGGTCACTTAGATGTTCATGCTTGCTGAGCACTAATTTAGAACTCACTGTTGTACAACTTTCAATTATAAATGTCATGTATACTTGAACAAGCGCCATATACTCACAATACTCACAAAATCCGAATGCAGGGAAATCTGACATGTTATTTCTGTGATGGCTTAATGTTCTGTACTCCATCCATACTGTCGTGCCGTAATTTGCTCTTAGTACTAATGTAAGTATAATTTTGCAAAAGTATTTCAATGTTCTTTTCTTTAAAATATTTCACTTCACACATACGATGATGCAATATTATTAAGAAGTACAATAATACGACTTAAATGGTAATGTCCTTAGGTTATGAGGCCATCACAACATATTGTATTGTACACAAATATTTTACAAATTCGTGCTGTCCTTCCAATTATTGTGCACCAAATATCTGTAGAATGATTTCGAATGATGTTGGGAACAGATGATTTAACAAATGATGCCCAAGCACATACCGAGTTTATTTTAGAGCATAGTATTGGAAGCTATCAATGGTTGAGTGAAGAGAATCCTATTGGCATCTTTATTGTAACGGTGATTGCATCATAAATGCTCAATCATGTCGATTTTAGATTCTCACAAAATAGTCATCCGTTCCGCTACATTAAGTTTTCTGCCTTAAAGTGAGGTTTTAGATTTCGTACTGTACTCCAGCCCTGAGGGATAACATTATGGCTTTCTTGTTACAGAAAAAAGAATCCCTAAGCACGATATTATATCATGTACATTACAATAAGCCGTCTCAGAATAGTTCATCTACCTTATGCGTACTCTGCTTACCATGTAAGTACTATTTAAAAAGTTCACACTCAGTACTACATTCATAAATTGCATAGAATTGTTCAGTAATTCATGTCTCATGTTGCCCATAACATATAATACGTGAATGTAGTTTTAATGGGCGGATAAGAAAAAGTTTATCGATATTTTGCAGTTGTAAAGTTAAAGTTTTTATGTAGTTCTCGCGTATGTCCATTTTTCTATGATCATGCAGGAATTTATATCGTATTTATATGTCATGTTTATGTCTTTATTGCTTGCCTTTATTGTATGAATGATCCCGGTAAAGCAGTTCACTTCCATGAGTGTGATTTCACTATCACTTTCCATGTCCACGTCTTCGATGTTACCAAGGTAGTTTAACTCACCAATGTATACCGAATACCTAAATCGTATAAATCAAGACGATGCAAATGGAATCTTTTTGTTTTGAACCTTTGTGACATTGCGACTTGAACTTGAGACAGCCATTGAATTCAAATTAATTGCTAGATAACCCAAGATTCTTGAACCAATGGGTTCAAGAATCTCTTCAAGAACCCATTGTAAATCCTCGATCTAGCCCAAAAATTGGAGAAAAGCCCAGACTCAATTGAGCCATTGTGCTTAGCTTGTGATGATTAGCATAGCCACACAATTGTAGTATTGTGTAAATCACCTTTTTATTTAGAGATGGGGTCGCCTTGTTTCAATGATCTTCAATATGGGGTATCCACTATTCACTGATGATTTACTAATAAATATTCAATTATTTACCTACATTAGAAATTGAGAAAAATAATAATGAATCTACCATTTTTAATTTATGGTGTTCTATAGCCCAAGTTCAAAATTTTCGAATATTTAACTACAGAAAATCGACAGCAAGTTCGATCAGTGTGTAGCGAGTGGCGAAATATAATAAACAAGAACTTTGGGTTAAGCATAAGGATTCGGAATGACACAAGTGACTTGGTGATGACGTGCAAAAACGCAGTAGAAGTTGAGCTGCGTAATATGACTGTTGGTTTTCCAAAGGGAAGCATTATCTTTTCGAATTACTTACGAACATTGCAATTTTCGGAGATCTCAGTTACGTACAATGTCGTCAGGTTTCTTCGAGAGTGTCATAAGATAAAATCATTAAGTTTCTCAAATGTTGTCATTGATATTCCTATGAATGGTCCTTGGAGTCCTCCGGAACATAAAGAGAATCTCATACTTGAGAATTTGGAAACATTGAATATTGAGATACCAAATTTCACAGACAGTACATTGGAAATATTACAATTTCTCAAGGATCGTGTTCAGTACGGAGCCCTTAAAGTAATTTCAGTTGCAATAACACATTTTGCAGTAGATTTGCCACTACATATGATGTTCGCCGATAGAGAACAAGAAAATAATCACGTTCTGCTGAAATTAGTCACGAAAAACCTGAATACTCTTCTCAAATTTGTCTTTACTCGACCCAGATCGGAAAACATCCTCCAGTTCCACCCTTTCGGAGTATTTGGAAACGATAACCCTGTACAATTGAGGGACTTAACTATAACCTCAAACTCTTATCTTCCTGAGCAATGGATATTGTTTTTCCAGAATCAAACACACTTGAAAACAGTGGATTTGCGAAGTGTCAGTGCTTTAGCATGGAGCGAAGTGTACCAAGGAATTACTCAGAATACCTCAACTCTTACCGATTTCAAAATCAGCTCCTCAACTTTTGCTCCCGTCTGGGACTGTGTTACCTTTAGGAATTGCGTCTCCCTTCAATCGATCTCATTGAAAATTCGAAATGCCTCAAAGGTTAATTTACGAAGCCTTCCAACTCAGCTAAAACACTTTAGCATTTGTGGTCCCATTGCTCATAATGAACTCCTCTCTGTCCGAAGACTCGTCAATTTGACCTCTCTCAAAATAGAACATCTCAAAAATCACAGCGACTCTGATAAAGTACACCTTGAAACCTTCCAATCTTTGCTCCAACTTCCAATGCTGAAAACACTTTCCATTGAGTCTTGTAGCTCATCCTGTGTCGATTGGTCTGCTATTAATGCTTGGTGCGATGTAAACAAGGAACACGGGTTAGCATTCGAAAAACTGTATTTCCCATCCATTAGTGAACCAGTCATTCAAGATGGAATTACGGTGACAATTTTCCCTAGTTTCGAAAAAGATCCTTTGGATTTGCAAACTGCGGAAGATATTGGAACGTCTATTTTGAACTCTATAATTACTCACATTTTACATTTAATAGTTCATTGAAATTACTATTGTCATTCAAATCTAAAATACTCAAGTCGTATACTAAAGATCGACGCTATTGTCGCCATCCTATTGTATTCCGTTTATAAATCACAATTCAATCTCATTCAGTAAAATGAATCCTAAATCCAAATTGTTCAAGTAGATTACATTACATTTGAAGAGCTTTTATTTCTTCCCTGCCTTTCCAGTCCACAATTTCTGAAATGTTACCTAGGTAGTTCAAAAAGGATACCCTCTAGGAAGATTATAACATTCCTAATAAGTAACATGGGTACATTTTTTTGCACATAAATCGTCTTTTGTCCGTTTTAGCTTGAGGTGGGAGTGTGAGAAGCTGTGCATAATTGAGTATGAGTACGAATGATTTTGTTTCTTGATAAATACTAACTCATCGATATAGGCTGTCATTATTAATGTTCTAATTTGAGATGTGTGCATAAAATACTCGAGAGAGAATTACCAATTACGATTGATATACTAATTTGCAGCAAGCGAGATTATCGATGGAGCCAACAGATTTTAGTGACATAATAACAGACGTAAGTGACAAGAAAATTTAAAGATCATTACTACTCTACTACTATATGACTACTGTTACTGAGGATTGAGAATAAATTATATTTGGTATTCTTTAGCAAAAAATAAAAATCTTTCAATATCTATCTATCAAAGAGCGCCACAAAATCCGTCTGGTATGTAGAGACTGGAGAAACATAATAAACGAAGGCTTCGGCCTGAAAATAAGAGTTCGGAACAACACGAGCGATTTGGTGAAATCCTGCGAAAACGCAATCGAAGTGGAATTATGTAGCATGACCATTCCATTTACAATTGGAGGAATAGTTTTTTCGAATCGCATACAAATACTGAAATTTTCCAATATTGTTGTTACGTACAATGTAGCGACCTTTCTTCGGGAATGCGACCGAGTAAAATCGTTAAGCTTCCTTAATGTCGTCATCGATATTCCCATGGATGATCCATGGGCTCCTCCCGAAGAGAAAGAAGTCATTATTCTTGAGAAATTGGAGACATTGGATATTCAATGCTTTACTTTCAGTGACAGTGTTATGGAATTGTTAAGTTTTCTCAAAGACCGTGTTCAGTATGAATCAATAAAAGAAATTACCGTCACTGCAAGGAATCCTCCAGTTTTGCCATTAGTAAGTCCTCCCTAAATAGTTAGAAATTCTTCTGATTCCAAATGCAGTCACAAATATATTGCAAACATTATTAGTCTATGGTAATAGTAAATGATGCAAATAATTTACCCTTTTAATTTATATATCTATATACTTAGCACATGCTATTCACTGATGGAAACCCAGATGACAACCACATTCTATTGCAATTGGTCTCAAGTAATTTCAAAACTCTTCGAAAATTTGTGGTAGGCCGACCCACTGCCAGTACTATATTTAAGTTTCATCAATACGGAATTTACGGAGAGGATAATCCTGTTCAATTAAGCGAACTAGTTATAAACTCGTATTTCCGCGAAGAATGGGCAGCATTTTTTCATAATCAAGACCATTTAGAATCATTAGATGTGGGGAGTGTCAATGTTAATCGTTGGAACGAAATACACTTAGGAATAATGCGAAGTTCCTCCACATTGACCCATTTCACGATGTTCGGCTCTACATTTGGCAACGAGTGGGATTGTACAATTTTTCAGAATTGCCTTCTTCTTCAATCGCTCACACTGGAAATCCGAAACAGTCCTAAAGTGAATCTGAGAATGATCCCAATCCAATTGAAGCATTTGGACATTTGGGGTCCAATTATTCTGCCTGAACTTCTTTCTCTTCTCGGTCTTGTAAACTTGGACTTCATTAAAATTTCCAATCTTGTTATTTCTGGAGCACTCGATGAACCAGAAGATGACAAGATTGATCTTGAGACTTTTAAAGCTCTTCTAACACTCCCCGTACTGAAAACACTTTGCTTTGCATCCTGCACTCGTTTCAGTCTGGATTGGTCTAGAATTACCCATTGGTGTTCTGCCAACTCTGCAAGAGGAGTGGTCTACGAAAAACATTATTTCCATAACAGAGTTCATGGTACAAGCACCCCTGATGGAATTACAGTCACGCTTTCGCCGGAATTTGAAAGAGATGCTACCAGGTGGAATAACGAAGAAGATCTTGCTGCAGAAGATTCTCGTTCTCGCACTAGCGCCACTATCTCAACTGTTTCTGTTGATATGAGTACAGTCAGTATCTAAGATCTAGAATTACAATAATTTAATCCTCTACCATTTCAATTGCACTGGAAAATCTAAATTCTGTAAAACCGTGGTAAAACTTTTACTCGCCGATTCTACCTCTTTTCCTGATTTGATGAAGATTATAAACACTTACACCATGAATACAATAATAATACTCCGTAACGCTTTAAAACTGCAATACATCGATTTATTTGCAAATAGCCATAACTTCCTAATCAGAATTACTATTTAGAATATAGTAGTACTGAAACTACCCATGCATCCGAAAAGGATATGAAAAGCATTAAAATAATATGAAGTCAGGTATCCTAATGCATAGATTACAAAGTAGAAAATTTAGATTTCACATCAAAATGAGCCAAATAAGTATTAGTGCTGAAGAACTTCTTCTATTATAAGAGTTCCGTCCGTCCGTCGTCCAATGCGAAGTCGATCCATTTGAACATGATTTGGAACTTGCACAATTTCTGTGACCTTTCTCGAATTATTAGCACCCCTCCGTGGGCGATAGCCAGTTATCTGGAAAGACAGCAATAAAAATTTTAAATAGTTCTCATTCAGTGAGCGTGATAATACTATAAATTTGAGTATAAAACTGACAACGATAGTGTGCTCCTGGATGTCTAGCGAAATCTCCTCATTAGTGAATTCTTTAAGGTCGCATTTTCCGTTAAATGCTTCTTGCACTAAAGTATTGGAAGAAACTGTATTAGGCTGGATTAATTTCTTCGAACTTTTAATTTCGTTTTGGTGATGATTTGTTGATAGTTGAACAGTCTTTGAATGGGAAATCTTTACCGGACCTTTAGATGTTAATGTCCGACTGCGACCCAGGACTGCAGCTTTCTTTATTACACTAACGAATTACAAAAATATGCAAGGAAAAATTATAATCACCTTTGATAAATAGTACTATAATATATCTGTGGCAGAAGGCAGAAGTACGCGAATTCCAAAATAGCATTTCTGTCTTACCCCTTAGCAGAAGGAGTCGCAGATTTATTACTAATCGAAGATTTTTTATCCTTTGGGCCATTTTCAGCTGTAAATTTTGCCACAATTCCGATCGGTATCGACAGAGGTTTAAAAGTTATATTGTTCGAGCCTGTTCCTTCCGTAGAATATTTTCTACTATTAAGACTCTTCACTTGTCTTCCCACGTGAGCTTTCATCTCGGGGCTTTTGAGCATATAGGATTTTGCAGCCGGAAATTGACCTGGGCATAGGAATTCATTTACCATTTGATATCTATGAGAATAAATTATTTTGGTACTCACCACTTTCAATCAGATCATGTGCAACAATATCTAAGATGTTGTCGACTTTATATTGGACGTCTCGATCTTCATCAACGGCTCTTGCATTTTGTCGCTTTGAGGACATCTTTACTTTGAATTTGGAAACTTGCCTGGCCGAATGAAAAAATTGTTCCTAAAATACTGAAAAAATCTTCCTTAGAAAGATGTAATTGCGAATGCGACAAAATTTGAGCACTAACCGTACTAAATCAATGAGTTGCCTAGGAATATTTACATGACCTTTCCACGAGTTTTTCATTTTGTAGGTCTAAAATATTTCCTCGAGATTGTTCACAAGATTGCAGTAAATAAATACGAGATTGCATTACAGTCAAACGATCCGACTGAAATATTATATCCAATGTATTTGATTTATGTACTAATCATCGAATGTTCAATTGCTCTTTAATGGCAATGTATTTCATTCTATAAAATTAACACTCATCTTGGTAATTACAAAATGAACTCGATTAAAATGTCTTTTCAAACTCAGTTTACAGATCTCTTAGATGAGGTAAGAAACTTCTTCCAACATTCTATGATAAAACCAAAGACTAATGATAAAACTAGCAGAAGCAATTATGTTAATCTCATCATGTATGTGACTATCTGTATTAATTAATTTTTAATTATTGATAAAGCATAAGAGCAAGATATTTGCATTCTTTGTTCCTGAAGATCGACAGAAATTACGTTCTGTGTGTGTCAATTGGAGAAATATCATAAATGAGAACTTTGGTATCAAGATTCGAGTAAAAAATAGTACAAGCGATCTAGTGACGGAAAGTGCGGATGCAATAGACGTAGACCTATCAAGCATGACCGTTCCTTTCAAGGGGAACATAGCTTTTGCAAATCGAGTCGAACACTTACGATTCTCAAATATAGTTGTTACTTACAATGTTATATGCTTCCTCCGAGAATGCAAAAATATCAAAACTTTGACATTCAACAGTAATGTAATTGATATTCCAATGGCAGAGCAATGGAACCCAACTTCAAATACGCCAATCTCTCTAAGTAATTTAGAAATTCTTGAAATTCAATGCTGGACATTTACAGAATATATCTTGGATTTGATATTATTTCTCAAGGACAAATTCACATACGGCAATCTTCAAGATGTAATTGTTAGTTCTCAAAACCCACCCATTCTTCCTTTACATTTGTTATTTACGGAAGAAGGTGAACATGAAGATGCTGATAACCATATTTTACTGCAATTCGTGAAAACCAATTTGGAAACTATCAAAAAATTCTCTGTAGGAAGGCTTTCATTGCCCACAGTCTTTCTATTTCATGACTATGGAATATTTAGTTCCGAACATCCTCTGCAAATCAAAGAAATGACTATAACTCCCTATTTCCGAGAAGAATGGGTATCCATTTTCAATAATCAAGATCATCTTGAGATTTTGGATGTGGGGAGTGTAAATGTAAACCGCTGGGAAAATATTATGGAAGGTAATTATTCTTTCAGTATTACTCAAAGAATAGATGCAGTGTTCCGGTATTTCAAAAATATATAATTCTGGTTCGTGATATAATCTACTGTGAAATAAATTTGTACTCTGGGATAGGCATTTTCGCAAATTCAGCTTCTCTCAAGTCCTTTTCGATGCGTGGATTAAGCTTCGGCCAAAGCTGGGATTGTGCAGTTTTCCAGAATTGTTTTTGTTTGGATAGTCTCTCGATTGAAATTTGCCACAGTCCGAAAATAAATTTCAGTATGATCCCACCTCAGTTGAAAAGTCTCAGTGTCTGGGGACCATTGACAATAGCAGAAATGTTAGCCATTGCTCAAAACCTAATCAATTTAACACTGTTGAAATTTTCAAACCTCGGACGATCTGCATCAATGATCGTAAATGACGACGAGAAGGTGGACTTGACAATTTTCAAAACTCTTTTACAACTGCCACTTTTGAAAACTCTTTGTTTCAATGTCTGTTCTTCTGTGTCAGTGGATTGGCTATCAATAACTAATTGGTGTAGAGCAAATGCTTCTCAAGGGTTTCTCTTTGAACAACATTTCTACCAAATGCACGGAGACGAAATTCCAGATGGGATCACCGTCACTACTGATGAACATTTTCAACGGGAGAGCATCAGATGGGCAGGTGAGGAAACTAATCTCTTACATGATAATTCCACTGTCCACAATGTTTCAGTAGCCATTAGTAGCATGAGTCTTCCATAGCACTTCGGTTCTACGAAAAAATTGCGGAGATAATAATCAGTTGCCAATTTATTGGTCTAAAATTTTAAGCACACCCGCTCATTGGAAAATTCTGTCTTTTACTTAGTTGTCTAAAATTATTAGTCACTCTGAGATGCACATAAATTAGCTTACCATGTACATGATGTAATAATCCTAATAATGTTTACTGATTAATCTTTTAACTTGCAAAGAAATTTCAAAATGAACCACAAGATCCTTTACAGAGAAATGTTTTTAATTATGTAAATTGCTTACAGTGTAATAAGTCATAATTATAATTAAAGTTGCATTGTGATTTGGAGGCGTTCTTCGTACATTGTTTGCGTACTGTACATTTGATAAAAATGTCGACTTTATAAAAATTAAAAGTAAAGCCATCGTTTACCTTACAATACAATCCTAGTCTATCATGTACGTATGTATTTTAAAGGTACATATTTTAGTCTAGCTAATAGTAAAATAAAAGTTATGTGCTTTCCTGTGCTGCTGTAATCCTTAATTTAAATCTACACAATAATAATAGTACAGTTAAGTAAAATACATACACAATTAACATATACAGAGTAACAGAGTACAGCTCTTTTTGGTAATATGAATCGTTTATTTATATTAACGTTTGTTTTCTACGGTTTTATACCAGAAAAGTCTTTCTTTCTGAAATTCCAAACAATAAATGATCGATCTAGTAGGATCTATTCTACACTTGGTGTTCTAAATGCAGACAAATAATTAAACCTTTAAAATACAGCAGTATTATAAATAGACACTTTAGCGATAACTTATTAACGATTAGTCTTGTTCGGGTTTTAAATACAAATCCATTATAGACAAAAGCTATTTAAATAATAAAGGTACACATTTCTTTGATTTGAGGTTCCATTTGTTAGCTCATTAGCAAAGTGCCTATGGAAGCTAAACAACATACGTACATGTATTACCACAAAGTTAAAGGCACTAGTTTTTTTATCTGACAAATAGTGTGAATAAAAAAATGGTAAATTGTTTAATAACTATAGTATGTTATCTAATTACGTTTGATATTAAGACATTTGAATAGAAGTGCACGAGTTCTGGTAATTATATGTTTTTGTATTGTTTCACGGGACATTTTTCTTCGAAGAATTAATAAGATATTTACAGCAGTGGGTTAAAAGTTGTTTTCCACTCGTCCCAGCCAATTCATTCCCGTCAATTTCCCTAGTGTAGATGTCCAGTCCGTACTGTCCTTCTTCTGGGAACGTGATGAGGAAAACTACTTCGTCGTTTCGAACAGATTGGCTAGCATACCTCAATAATAAGTTTCATATTGTAAGTTTTTACTACTTGCAGATGAGTTTGTCAAGTGCAGTTTAACAAATCATTTAATCATTGTACTTACTTGGCAAGTTTCTTTTCATCAGTTCCATTCTTATGGAGTGTCGCCATAAAGTCAGTTAACGGCCGAGACATTCGAAACTCTAGCGTGAGTTCTTTACCCGCAAAAATAAGCGGGTCTGGGTGAGAAATTGGGACTAAACCAAAGAGTCGCGTGGCCTTAGCCGGACCCCACTCTCCTGAAGCACAATCTGGTAGTGGCACCATAACCGTTGACAAATTCGCACATTCTATTTTTACCTGAATAAACCATTGCAAATTATAGTCCACTTGCAAGCTTATAGGAGGTTACTTATGTACAATTTTGACCTTCGTATAATCAAATCTTAAAAGTCTCATCTTACCTTGCAAACTGATTTAAATTTCATAGGTTCGCCTGTCAGATATTCTCTAGGGGTAACAGCATTAGCAAAAACGTCCAGTAGAAAAGCACCAGAAGACGGAGCGTGAACCCGAAATGACACAACAGGCGGTGTCACACTTTGCATTACAAATCGCTTTAAACTTACACTGTCATACACATCTGCTTCTGTATCATACATTTTTAAATTGTAATGAAATATCAAACATGACTCCATTTGCACAGGCATCCCTATTCGAACTGTTGCAGCCCCTACAAAAATAAATGAAAAGAGGCTAGTTGAGATTTTCCAAACAATATTTGAATATCCTGGGGTCTGTATTGAGTGACATACCGGAAGAATCTGTAGTCATAACGGCTTTGCAGTGGGAAATAACATCTCCATGACTGTTGTGAACACCGTCACTACTTTGTCCAGGTGGAAAATAAAGACCATAGCGGAAGAACAGACTTCGAACAAACGGCAACTCTTCAAACTCCTTCAAGGTGATGGGTCGTTTCAAAAGTTGCCATTCAGATTGCTGAGGGAAAAATTCAAATATAAACTCCTTTGGATCTGTCAGGAAATAATGGTCATCATATTCGTATCGTAACGAATCCGATTTGCTGGCTCGTTCTTTTGCATTCACTAAATGTCGAGCACCCCAGTTACACTGTACAAATCTGAAAGCACAATATCACATTTGTATACAGTTTTATTTCAACCTTTTCGTGTTTAAATCCCGTAAAACGAGATACGACTAACATTAATCTTGTATTATTACGCAATATTATATCAAACCTCCAAGCTCCGGCGACAAATACAGCATTCCAAGAATTTCGGAATCTATTGTCTGTGAACTTAACGCCCGGTTGATAGCCGGCTGATTTACTCAGCCCTTTGATGACCACACAATGAAGACCAGCGTAGGAACACAGCCTTTTAAAAAGTACATGGTAGCTCTCGGTGCCCTGTTTAATTCCTCTCAAGAGACCCATGGGAGTGTCTGTTCTCACATCTTCCGAAAAGTCCATGGCATTTAGATTTTTAACTGTGATCCATCTGAAAATTGTTCGAGCCTTCTCCACATCTGACCCGCAGCGGGATACAAGCTGACGAACCAAATCTGTGAAAGTTTTCTGGTCTTCTTGCGCTACCTGTTAAAGGTTTAGTGTTACAAATAGAGATTAGGTACTTTTCTTTGACTTGATGCACTTGCAATACAATTACATTTAAACCATCTACTGAATAAATATTTAGAAATTACTCACAGAAATAGCAATTTGATCTATATCGGCGAATTCCACCGGATCTGCATAAATATCATTTTTGTCAATGGTAGGGGGAGATGGTGGTGGGGCCTGTTGTGGGTACGGAAACATTTCCACTTCTCCAGCTCCAGCAATTCCATCTTCGTCACTGCCCCCTCCTCGCTGGATAAACTCTCTTTTTCGTTCATTAATCAGGTTCAACATCTCCTTACTTTGCTTTTCAACTAAAGCAGCTGTGGCAGCTCTACATTATCACGGACACAAAATCAATTAGTTCAGTCTTGGCAAAAACAAAGAATTTATTATGATTCAAATAAATACCTTTCATGCTCTAGAAGTTTTCTTGTCGTTTGTTCTTTCCGTTTGTCCCTTCTCAGTGTCATGTGTCTCTCCAGGTCCTCTCGTTCCTTTGCCTTTAATTTACTGACGGTATGGGCATCTTCCTTGGCACGAAGGACCTCAAACTTGGAGGCCAACTTCTCCAATTCTCTTTCCCACTCTTCTCTGAATTCGGCATGGATTCGGGCTTCTTCTTCTTTTCTTGCTTTTGCAAAGCGATTGTACAGAGCGTCTTCTTCTTTTCGATGTCGCATTTCTAATTCTGTTTGTTCTTCCTTAGCCTACAGGGACAAGTACATTAGGCAGATATTAAAACAATGACTTTAATTAAAAAAAACCTGTTCATCATGTGAAAAAATACTTACCAAATAGTAATGGATGGGCTTTTCTTTCTTGTACGCTTTCTGAAGCTCTGTTTGCCTTAAAGCGTGTGCTATATGTAAAGCCGACGCATCGAATCTTCCGAAATTGTGACTACGACTGCTCTGTTGTTGTTGATTGTTATTATGCTGAGGATAGCTCGGTGTATCGAATGCCGGCGAAGAGCCATTTTCTCTACGTGGACTTCGGATATTCAAAGCTTCTACATCAAATGTACCTTTACCAGCCCCCGTTACTCTTATCTGCACACAAAAAATAAAAGTTAACTCTCCACAAATAATAAATGATAAGTGAACGGTAAAATTATACCTGTTCATTGACATAAGGAGCGCTTTTAGGTACATTGAGAGCTGAACGAATGCCGACAGAGGAGCCATCCAAATGCCCTGGTCCAGGCTTCGGCACGTGGCTGATGCAGTAAACTTCTTTATCATCCTGGTTGTGTTGTGAATGGTAGTATGTTCGAAGACTCAATCGACTTCCACAAACGACGCATTTGAAACAGCCCGAGTGGAAAAATGAAAAATCTTTCAAAGGACCAACCCTGAGTATCACAAAACAGGAAACATTAATCATTATTTTTAGGTCACACTTTTACCCTTCAAGAAATATAAATTACAAAAGGAACTTTTAATGATGCATATTATGCTTATAATATTGGGCAATGAAGGTCTACATGTAATTAGTGCTTCATTAGTTTTTGGATTAGACTCCAAATTCATGTCTCATTTCAATTAGAATAAAAACAACCCAAAGCAGTAGTCAACCATTTATCTGCATTCATTTTACAATATTAATTGTGTTATAAAATGTACATGAATCAAATGACATTTTTCTCCCAAAATAATTTGCCAAACCATGCAAAAATCAAAATCGGAAAATATCAAGTTAATGTATAGATGGGCAAAGCGAAAAGATAAATTTTCCAGGGGTAAGGTAAGGTATCGTGTTTTGCCACAGAAAAAAGTGTATCTTAAAATGGTGCATAATATGCTTTGTAGAGTATATAGACTTGAATCCCTATTATCTTCTAACCTTTTCCTTCCCACCTTACTTTGACCTTTACAAATCAATGAGGACCACGAATCTATGAACTATTTCTCAATACTTGCGGATATTATAATATCGTAATGAGAAGACTGAG
>JABASH010001277.1:0-27741 GCA_019776445.1 Tomocerus maximus | reverse complement strand
CTAATAGTGATAAACTTATATTAACATAATTTTTCTTTTTAAACTTTCATAAATTATTTCAGCGGACAAAGATCTCATTCCTTTTATTTGCAACGTGTTTCATTACCTGATCAGTCAACATATTATAACTTAAATCTTCATAAACCCATTTTCTTGGGAGATTGTTCCAGGCAATGATGGCAGAACTTAGTACAGACTTTTTGTACGTTGCTGAAGATCGTGATTTACCTATTAGCTTAGGAAATGTGCTTGACCGTTTACTAAACTTAAACCAGCCATTACTGCCTGGAAACTTCCCATTTATCGATTTATGTGCAAGCTTAATTAAGGATATTTCTCTTCTTTCAGATATAGTAAAAAAATTGCAATCAATTAGCATATTGTTTATTGTTAGTTTAGGGTGTCTACCCTTACCCTGCCGTTTTTTAAGCTTGCACAGTTTTGGATAAAAAAAATTAGTTACAATTCGATGTACTTTGTTATCAATACTTGTTAATTTTGCGGGAGGTACAACAGCCCATATAGTTATAGCATAGTTAGTAATTGAGAATACAAAAGATTGAACTACACTTAACATCATTGATTTGTCTAGAAACCTTTTAATGGCATAAAGTCTAGAGATTGCAGCATTTACCTTTTTCTCAATTGTATTGGTATGTTCAGTAAAGGATAAGGTAGAATCAACAATAACACCTAGATATTTGTATGAATAGACACGTTCTAGTTGAACATTATTTATGTGTAAATCATTGTATTTAGTGTCTTTTACTTTGTGATCCCCACTTTTGTGCAAGATCATATATTGAGTTTTCAGCGTATTAACATGGAGTTTATTATTATTACACCAATTTCCGATTACATGAAGAGCTTGGTTTAGTTTTTCAACTGCTACATTGATGTCGGTATGGGAAGTATACAGTAAGACATCATCAGCATAAAGTATATACTTTACCTTAAGTTGATGTCCTATGTCATTGATAAAAAGGGTAAATAGTAGGGGCGCAAGTACCCCGCCCTGGGGAATCCCAGTCTCAACAATATACTCCTTTGAAATGTATTTTCCATTCTTTATTTTGATTCTCCTGTTACTAAGATAGTGACGGAGTAGTCGTACCATGTATGGTTCTATGTGGAACTGCATTATACATTTCAAAATGAGTAAATTGCATTGAACTCCATCAAATGCAGTAGAAAAGTCTATAAATATTGCCACAACTCTTTCATTTTTTCCATCAATTTCATTAAAACTGTCTTGTGTGAATTTACTTAAGGCATTTTCGCAGGACCTTCCAGTCCGAAACCCATACTGATGAGCGTCTAAATATGGTTCTACCATTTCGTTGAGGAAAGGAAATACAATTTTTTCAAAAACTTTACATAAGAATGTTTGTCCAGATATAGGACGGTAGTTTTTTACATGCATTTTACTTCCCTTCTTTTTATACACTGGAGTAATACATGAAGTTTTAAAAATATTGGGAATTTCAGATATGTTCAGCATTAGTGTAAATAACATTGCCACTGGAGCTGCCATTACACTTGCTAACTTTGTATACATTATTTTTGGTACCTCTTGTGGATCATTAGTTGCTTTCTTTATGCTTTCAATAGATTTTTCTACTTGCTCTGTTGTAATTGAGGGTGGACAGTCAGAGGAATCAGTACCATAATCTAATATTAATTGATCAAGGTCAGTGTCACTAATTATAGTCGTATCTTTTTTTATGATAAATTGGTTTGCCAATTGATCACAAATTTGTTCGGCATCTGCAATTATTTCATTATCTGGAGTGACCAGTTTAGAAATTATTATGGCTGGCTTTGAGCGATAATTAGTGAACTGATTAAATATATGCCATAGTTTTTGTGGCTCATTCTTATATTTTTCGAAATTATATTTTAAATAAGACGTCTGATTTTTCCGTAGTAAATTAGTGACTTAATTAGTGATCTGACAAGTCGTTTTCCTCGACAACATGTCGGTATTGACCAAGGCTCCGTTTATTATACTTTTTGGAAAGTATTACTTTGTTTAATTGCTTAATTTTTATTAGTGACTTGGTTTCTTATAATTCTATATTGCTTCCAGTCACTCTTTAATTTTGTATTAGCAGCAAGTTTGGCTGCATTATCTCTTTCTCGACTCAGATTCTGTATTTCTTTTGTATACCATACAGGAAGGTTACCTTTGCATTTTATTTTACAAACAGGGATAAATTTATCAGCAACAGGTAACATGTTATTCAGATAAATATCATAGATTTTATCTATATTGTCAGTTTCAGAGATAGTCCAGTCAATATTTGCTAGTTCTTTTTGCATTCCCTCCCAGTCTGCATTTTTTACTTTTCGACTATTTATTACTATTGGAGGAACCTTTTCCTTTGATTGTTTACGAACAATATATGTTAAGTGATGATCAGATCCCGCAAATGGGAAGTGACCAGCTGTCTTATAAAGATTATAATTAGAAACATATATGTGGTCTATTAGTGTTTCGGTTTCTTCAGTGATTCGAGTAGCTCCAAAAATTTGCTGACGTAGTCCAAACTCCTTCAATAAATCAGTCAGTTCGATTTTATACCGTGTATGTTTTAGAAGGTCGATATTTATATCGCCAAGAAATATTATGTCTGTTTTGAAAGAGCTTAGCATACTATACAGATTTTTGAATGTCGAGAGAAACAGTGATTTTTCCCTATTTGGGGGATTGTACATTACAGCTATTATTAGTGGTTTTAAGTATTTCCTTTTAATCTTAATACACACTACCTCAATTTCATGGTGCATAATGAGAGGTGAAGGGATATCTATCTCCTCAAAGTCACAAATACAGTTGATGTACATAAATATCCCACCACCATCTCTACTTCTGTCTTGGCGAATACAATGGTAATTCCTTATATAGAATCTATTTGTCAGATCACGTTCTGTGTCCAACTTAGACTCTGTACAAGCATACACCAGAATATTCGCCTCAGCAGAGAGCAACTCACGGATATCATAAAGTCTTGTTTTTAATCCATTAACATTTTGATGCAGATATTTTAGCCCTTTGGGTAGTCTTGGAAGGTAATTTGATCCACTTGTGATATTTTGATGTTCATCCGTGTTTAGAAAATCTTGAGTTGGTGAGTAGCATATTCTAGAGTCAATGTTTCCAAAAGGGTGGTCTGTGTCCGTCCAGTGCAGGCTTCTTGCCAGTTCTTGGACTTCAATTTCTGCAATTGGATCTTGAGTGTCATCATTTGCCAGGACAGCTGTTGCACACATCAGACATTCCCAGCCAGTTTTTTTCCATCCTGAGAAGATTGTAGACGATACAGGTAATAGACAGGATTTCCGATGGTAGTCCTGCTTACAAGATTTACAGGTGATGTAGTGTTGACTTCCAGTTATGACTTGGCTGCATATTTTACACTGTCGATTCATCACAATAATCCGGATTAGTGTCGATATAATTTTAGATAAAATTCAGGAAGGAAATCTTACAGTTTATGGTGTGTGAGTTTTATAGCTCCACACACCAGTCGCATGTATTTTGTTTGTAGTTAATTTGTAGATCCGGGCCAGGAGGTCAGCAATACGACAACAGAAAGTGGAGGACGGTCAGAATTTTGTTTACTGTTGATTTGTAGATGAGGGCCAAAAGGTCAGCAACCAGGTCAGCAGTACGTGGAGGACGGCCAGGATTTGCAGCAACTTCCGATTTTATTTTTAGGAAGAGTTGGTATTGCACTTGTGCATAGAATTGTATAAGGTTGCACTGAACTTTATAGTGTGGGAGATTTTAAAGTAGTGCGAGTTTTAATGCAATTTTCTTTTTATTGCAGCCAGTTGCTATTTTGCAGTAATTAAGGTGTGATTTCACTGTAAAATGGTAATATTATCTCTACTAATGGTCAGTATGTATTTAAACTTTAAATTATAAGTCCAATTATGTTAAAATTTAGTTTTATTTGGAAAGAAATTTGGGAAGTCCAGATTATCCGTATTTGCCACGCAGCCGCAGCCGCGGGAATCTAATTACCACTTACCAGTATCACGGATAATATTTTCCAATATCCTCATCGTAGGCAGTGGAACAGCTTGATACAAAGATATCGATTTCAGATTTAATTTCAGAGGTTCGTTTTTCGTGTGTATGACCCCACAACGAAAACTAGTTAGGGTCAGATCCTGTCAGAATAAAGAAATAAAAAATGACAGCTTTTTGTATATAACTAATTTTAAGAATAAATTAATTGCCAAAATACGTACTTTGCCAAATCCCCAAATCACATGTAAAAGATCAGGCTCAATAATTTCAGAAGTGTTCATAGACAAAACTGATTTGTATTTCGTTTCAGAATTGAATACAGACAAGCAGTACATTTCATCGACAATCAAATGCATGTTGTTCCTGCATACACAAAATAAAAATATAACATTAAAACACCAAAATGTCAAAATATATTTAAAAATAATAATAATTGATAATATCAGATTGACAATGTCATTTTTAATAATTACAATTGGCAAAATTTCATTATATCGGCTACCAGTTCCTCCGGAAAGACTTTCCCCAATGGATTTTGAGGATTATTTAATAAAAATGCTCGAATATTTTTCCCTTTTGTTATCTCCTCGGTAAATATTTTTTCGATATTTTTCATCGTCAGTGAAAAATCTATGTTACCATCCAGTTCGACAGTTTCCTAAAATATATTCACCAAACCCAAACATTAAAGATCGTTAATCATATCGTTATTTTACTACATTGCAAATAATAACATATTTTTACCTCCATTGGCACGATGACCATTTCCACTCCCCATCTTTGCACACAAGCATGAAAATAACTCGGGTACGCTGGACTAGGGCACATGAACACATCCTTGTCGTCAGCAAAAAGGCATCCTAAAATGTCTAATGACAGTAAGGCCCCATTCAGGACAATCAACTATATTCATAAATCAGATTTTGCATGCCTATAAAGGTTAAATTCTACATATTTCTGCGCATAATTTGGTTTACATTTTTGAAATCAATATCCTCTTCATTCCAGGGTCTAAAAAACTTTGTCATGAATTTGGATATGGCTTGTAAAAAATCGTCAGGTCCCCAAAACTGATAATAGCGGAAGTGGCTTTTATCCGGTTTGTACAGCTCAATTTCTTTCATCTTCTCCAGCCATACATCGTCCATTAATCCACTTACAGCTGTGCCAAAATTGATTATGCCCTATAAGAAGACACAAAATGATGAAGTCGTAATAAATTATTGTTCACTGATAAAAGCTAGAGCTTACCGATGGATTTGTTTTGGCATCGTATGGATCACTCAAGGCTCTAACCACTGAATACGTGTTCAGATAGTTTATGTCAACGTCAAAATTATGAGCTCTTCTCGATAGCATTTTAATTTTTTTTTTAAATGACATTTGTTTGTACTGTCAATGTGTCAACTGTCTTAGCACCTGTTTCTAGTTTTTAGTTTCCTTCCATTCTACTTCTGCACTTCAGTAGAAAAGTTTGCCGCGTTGGCCAATTGATATTCTGAGGAATTGTGAAGAGACTCCCGGCTGCCGTGTAGTCTGTCTGTAAGTGTGAGGCAAAGTGATCCGAAAAAACGCAACTCAGCCGTTTTTGTTGCGGTTCCTCCGGTTTATCATTGTTGTCACCCGATCTGTTGTCGTTACCTATCATCTACTCGTCCTTTCTTTCGGATCGTTTCATTATATTTGATGCCCAATATCCATACAAAATTAGGTAATTAAATATATTATTATGTTTATAGAGTTAGTTTATACAGTTTTATCTTTCGTGTTTTCTTATTTACTTCGTGTTATCTGTTAATGTATGTGGAATGGTAAGTTGATTTGATTTAGCAGTCTTAACAGAGTTTTTTGAAATTTTATAGGAATAAACGGCACCTTATTCAGCTTCAAAAATGTCTACTGTGCCGACTACTACAAAATGTAGACCCCTGCCAGAAGACATCAGAAGAATAGTACGATCTGGGATTGTAATCGCAAGTGTCAGCCAATGTGTTGAAGAATTGGTAAGTACATATAAAATATGTTTCTTTGAATGACAAGACAACAGTCCCTTAACTGATATTGTATAGTCATGCATATAGTCATCATGTCAGTTATTCTAATGTAATTTTTCCAACTAGTAGATTAATGCATGCATGTTTGCTTAAATCTACGAATCTGTTCCCTGTAGTTAATATTTTAATATACTTTGCAGGTTCTAAATTCTATTGACGCAGGGGCGGAAAATGTATATGTTAACGTCAATTTTGATTCATTTTCCTTGGAAATTGAAGATGATGGTTGTGGAATTTCAAAGGACGATTTAGAAATTGTTGGAGCAAGGTAAGTGGCGATTTTTAATTGATTATATTTTGAGATATGAAATTAGGTATTACCTTGCTATTATAGATTATTAAGTGCTTATTGTGAATGTGTATTAGTACTAATTTATAAATATCAATTTTTCAGATTTACGACTAGCAAATGTAATACATTTGCAGATTTAAGTAATATGAAATTTTACGGATTTCGTGGAGAATCGTTAGCAAGTTTGATTGATGCTTCATCTTCAGTTAACATAACTTCCAAATCTGTCGAAAACAAAGGAGAGCATCTTGTATATCTTAAATCATTTAAAAATGACACCACAGTAAAACCAACTGCGGACTTAATGCGTCATGGAAAGGGAACATTGGTCCGAATCGAAAATGTCCTGAGTTATTATCCTGTGCGGCAAAGACGGATTAATAAGGCCTTACAGCTGGAGGAGACAAAGAAAATTTTGGAATACATATGCTTAATTAATCCACGACTGTCATTAACTTTAATGAATGGAGCTGACTCTAACATAATTTTAAGTGTTCAAGCAAAAAATTCTGTGAAAGATAGTTTCGGAGAAATATTTTGTAAAACAAGCGAATTGATCAGGCATTCCAGAACAATGATTGAGGAACATCACCAATTCAGCTCATTTTTCTTTGCAGCTTGTATAAGTAGTGAAATGTATAACAGCAAAGATTTGCAAATCGTGTTCATAAACAAACGCTACATATGCAGAGGAAAGATACACCGAAATCTTCATCGTCTAATTTCTGATGTGCTGGAGGGTAAAAGGAAGAAAAAGACTGAAAAACACAATCCAGTTGGTCTTGAAAGTGGATTTCCATTCCCCTCAGAATCCAAGAAATTTCCAGTATTTGTTGTCAATATAGTTTGCCCTTTTAATGAGTACGACATTATAATGCATTCTCAAAAAAGTGACGTCGAGTTTTGTAACTGGGAGTCAGTTCTGAAAGGATGTGAAGGACTTGCTTTAAGGTTTAAAGCAATTGTTCAATCCTTAAGTAAATTTCCTGGTAAAGATCGTATTCTCCATGATGCGTTTCCAATGGTTCAGTCAACATTAGAAGCTGACGCAGATGGAATTGGAGCAAAAATTACCACCCATGATGTACGACGCGCCCTGCACTCAAAGGTAGCTGTACGTCAAGATAACTCCGTGAAGACAAATGCAACATACACGTAAGTCAGCTATTCATCCTTACAGCAATAATAATATTTCTTAATATTTTAATATTAATTATATTTGATATACCTAGCACAGTAGTAGCCTAAGCCTAATGTAACTTTCTACAGGAAACAAGATGCCACTCTGGAGAATAAAGATTCCGCAAAGGATGCTTTAAGTACAAATATTCCGCCGACTTCACAAGCTGCAAAAGAGTCTCCAACAATGCTTAAATTAGTGAGATGCCGACCTGTTGGCATTACGAATCTCAAAAGACATCAAGTTAATAAATATCATATTGTAGGTATGTCTTATGTAATGTGCCAAAACAGATTCCTTTTAAAAGCCACTACATTAAGGTTTATGACTACATTAAAGATTCATATATTTTGTGTAATTTCCTTGTTCTGTTTAGGAAAAAAAATTAAACTTGCATTAAATCCTAATCCTTCGCCAAAACTCACAGGACATATCATTAGCGGCTTTGCTGCATTCCATAGTAGTCAGAAAGAAACAGGCCCACCACTAAAGAAAACAAACGGAGAAAATTTGCCAAATAATTGGCAAGTGAGCCAAGAATGGTCAAATCATTTACAGTCGCTTTCCGTGAGCAATGACGTTGAAGTTCCAGATGCTTCAAAAAATGATCAATGTAACCTGGAGCAAATCACAAAAAATATACTTTCACCTAAGCTGTCTCCTGTTTCGCGTAGTATTTGGAAAGTACACTTGTGGAATAATAATAATTTGGCAGCTAAACCACCACGGAGTGATTTCAACCGTGACCGTGACGCTTTAAGTCAAGATTCGGATTCTGATGTCAATAATAATTCTAATACCACTCCTGGAGATGAATGCTTTGACGAAGAGTATTTTCAAACAGCCAATAGAGAAATTGAGAACGCCTTAAATATGATAGGTAATCCTGACTCCAGGATTAAAATCAAAGAAGATTGTAGAAACATATTGACAAGCTCTACTTCTGGATTAGCCACATGGGATAGTATCAAAAACTTACGAACAAACTAAATAATTGAAATAATTGTGTTGCTTACTATAAAAGTAAGTTCTTATCTTGACTTTTGCTTTCAAAGTGCTTAATTAGTAAGTGTCATTATTTTGAATTTTGTAACTTAATTGACGATTTAATTTTATTGATGATATATAGTTATCCGGTAAGACTATTATTAACAGATTTCGTATTTATGTATCAAAAAATAAACTACCAACCTAATGAAGTTGATGTTCATTGTTTTTCGTACAGATTATGTCACTTCTTTATGTAAGGGCGCTGTTAATCTGTCTGTCTATCACTCATTCTGCCTATCCACGTAACTTTTTACTGGAACAACATTTTAGAATTCTGTCTTCGAAGTCAACGGAACGAACGAGGTTTCAAGATGGTCATAATCGAACACACCCCTTGGAGAACAGGTTCTTGTGAAACCCTTTTTTAAACGGTCATAATCTCACTCATCCCGTCTGGGGAAGTGGGTGACTTTAGATCTATACGCCGTAGAAAGTGGTAAAATAGCTCGATTGAAAGGTTACAGAAACTTCAAAACATGTCGATGGTACAGTACAGCTCATCTGGACCAAAAGTTATTCTTTCCTTCCGATCCTTGTCTACGCCTGTGTTACCACAGTTTATTTATTTTTGTCCCTCTTATGCTAGTTCAAGTCAGTTCAAGTACATTAATTAGTAAGTATTAGGTACTATGAGTTTATTGAAAACAGATTCAATAACTTCATCTCATAAATGTTTGATATAGACACGGATGAAAGGAATAGTTAAAACAAAACCTACTATCTGAATAACTGCAACCGCAAAATCGGCCCAGAAAACAGTAAATTCATATGCAATTCGAATAATTCCATTTTCGAACGGTAAAACATAATTGGAATAATTCCTGCTATATGGCTATGTTTTTGTTAGACAGATTACATAATCTGGAAGTACAAGCAAATGTATATATTTATTTGCGTTTAAGCCATATCACGTCACATTTATATAAATTCAAAAGATTTGAGAATTTGGTCATGAGAACGCGTACTGAAATAAAGCTACATGGGGCGGATTTAAGAAAAGTTGGGAAAGTAAGTCATATATATACTAAGCTCAACATCTCTGGCCCTAGCTAGCACTATACACCCAGTTCAAATGCAATTTTACCATCCTATCTTACACTGCTATGCTTCTGGAAGTTAACTGCATAGGAAGAAGGGAAAATATTATAGGAAGCGTAGTCTTCTGGAGAAAATCGATAAAGTGATTTTTGTAGGCTCTAGTACACACTGTGCTTTGTAGTAGCCCGAAAACTGGATCAAGTATACGTATTATAGAGCACGTACCTATTGCATAAAATCCATCCAGGCTACGGCTACATAGAATGTAAGAACATTAATACGTTTTACTTCACCATTAGCCTCTTAGGCTGCCTTTTGGTTTATTGGCGCAGGCTATTAAGTTGTTCTCGTTCCTATCCCTCTACTTTCTACTTGCACTTTAATGAAATTCAAAGTCAGACCGGACACGGAGAGAGAGTACGTGTTTCCACATAAGACAAAACCAGAACTTGTGAATACATTCATACGATATATGCGAAATGCGAAGAAAATATAAAATTCAACTCTATTGTCCCAACTATAATTTACGTTACATAGCATTTCGCAAAGAAATAATCCTAGGAAATGCAAACACTGAAACACGTCCATAATCCGAAAGGTGGAAAGATATTGACTGGAATAAATAGTCGTATAGAAAGCAATTAACAGAGCACTCTCATCTATAAACATTTGGTTTCTATTTTATGATGAGTCCTCACTTGGAGAATCAATAATACCGAATCAATACACCTCTCGTTTACACAGAGTGTACATACGCACCATTTAACTGAAAATTAGATAGACTCATTTTGTTTGCCTAACTAAGTGAATCTTAAATATGTCGTGGTAAATTATTCAATAATATTAAATACGCTGGGCTGGACACAAGTTTAGCCACACAGACTCAATTGTATCCATTTGACAATCAAAACATTCTGAACAACTACCATTTTTTGCTGTAATACTGTTGACTTAACAAATTATAGGCGATGAGTGTGTAATTCTTTCCAGTTTGCAAATCCCATCCTTTTTTGTATTTCACTGCTAAGTAAACTTTAATATACTATATCCATATAAATATGCATACTACTTAAGCGACAATTTTTTCGTGCTACTTCACTATTCTGCTACATCAATTGTACCCTGACCTTCATCAAAAAGTGATACACAAGTAATATGAACAAGTAAACTCCAGTATAACAATAGCTGTATTATATGTTACGTTTACATAAACACATCCATGTAGATTAGTTAACATCTCTCTGTGCAATTAAATATTTCATGCACTTCATTCCAACTGTTCATCTACGTGTATTGACAACAGATGTGTAAATATACAGTAGACAATAATTTTGCATTCTCATTAGCATAAACACATAGGCATACGTTACATTACACAGATACGTTCATTTCAACAACGGTCAGCCCATATTACAGTACTGTAATATGGGTACTTGATTTGACGTGTGTGTACCTATCAGAAACAATCAAACCGAGATAAGGTAAGTAGCAATATTATATTTATTGTTAGCTAAGATTTAATGTACTTGTGTTCATTTTTTATAATATTCTGATCTGGCATATAATTATGAAGGTACTACAGAAAGTTATGATTTTTTGCAGCTTTGTTTAGTTTTCATGTACCTATAAGAGAAATTACTTGGAGGAAGGTCATTGCTGAATAAACGCGATCCGACAATTACACTTCAAATGAAACCATATCGACTTGCACATTGGTCTGAATTGGCTAAACAAAAATCTGAAATACTAAATACAAGTTCTATAGCTATTAATAATTGTCCTAGTCTCAAAAATATTAAAATTAAATTATCCGAACATAAATACAGTAATTAGAAGCCAAAAGCAAAGTAAATCGTCTCATCGCAAGCCACCACAAGAATAAAATATTTCCATTAACTACTGTATTGGAAAGTACATAACTTGATACCTTAAAAAACCGATTTAACAATGTTCTCACTACGTTCGATTTTACTTGTCCTTACTCTTGGGTTGACCATAATCAAACTGCAGTCATGGTTAACAAGAGAGAAGATAGTCGAAGGTCCAGTAGTGTCCATGGCCGATGGCAAAGTTCAAGGAAAAATTTCATCCTCTCGAAATGGGAGACAGTACATCGATTTCTTGGGTTCAGTCAAATATTTTTGAATCACCTATTAATAATTTGCAGTATACTACTACTACATTACATCTACGTAAATTATAAAAATAAAAATCTTCAATAATAATAATAATAATAACAAAAGTAAATTTTTTTATAAAGGAATTCCTTACGCGAAACCTCCCATCGGAGATCTTCGTTTTGAAGTAAGTACATCTTTATTGTCTCGTTAATTTACATACAGATACAAACTTACAAATCTGTAGACTTATTATTGAAAGGGTAAGGATTTTTAAAATTGTATTTCATGCAAACTCAAACAGTTGATAATAATTTATTTTTCAGCCCCCTCAACCCCCGGAGAAATGGAGCGGAGTTGTAAATGCTTTTGACTACGGTTCAAAGTGTCTTCAGTTGGATTTGTTAGAGAATGAATACGTGGGACAAGAGGTATCACAATCTTAATTACAATTATTTGGTTATTAAAACTTTTTTACTTGTATTTAGTATCTACAATCAGTGGCATTCTTTTTTGTTGTTAAATAATATAAGTAAAATACTGCACCAATTGAAAACTTGAGATGTGAAATTTTCTTTACTTTACAGGCGTGTTTATACCTAAATGTACACACCCCAAGGGTAAGCTATTCTGCTAGAATTTGCATGTGAATACCCTATGACGGAACATCTATAATTTCCCATGTGGGAAATTAGTTCGATATGGGAATTAATATGCGAATTTCTTGGCGATTATTATATCGATTAATGTAGTAACTATTTATTTTCTCAGATTTCATTTAATACGAAAAGTTTTAATCAATTTTTATTTCATAGGTCAAGTCATTAAGTGGAAAGCTGATGCCAACTTTAGGTATACAAAATAATATTTGTTTATAAACTTTGCTGATATGCGTTTACGCTAATCTTAAGTAAATGTTGTTTTTCATGTTCATTTTAGTTTTTATCCATGGAGGACTCTTTGTATTCGGCAGTTCAAATGTGTATAGGTAAATTAAAACGAATCTTCAGTTCTAAATTGCAGGATTAAATAAAATATATCATATATCTTATATCTCACTGGCATTTCTAAAATTTTTTGTATAGGCCAGACTACTTCATGGATGAGGACATTGTTCTAGTCACCTTTAACTATAGATTAGCAGCTTTAGGTT
Source organism: Tomocerus maximus (assembly GCA_019776445.1). NCBI lineage: Eukaryota > Metazoa > Arthropoda > Collembola > Entomobryomorpha > Tomoceridae > Tomocerus > Tomocerus maximus. Next base: position 14,818 of record JABASH010001277.1, on the reverse strand, counting down.
CGTCTTTCAATTACAACTAAATATATTCATGTCAGCAGATAATAGTCCTTATGATATTGTTTCATTTTTCAGTTTTATTACATGTAAATAAGTTAATTAACATCATACGTAAATACGTTATACAGGGTTCCTGAATACTGGTGATGGCGTAGTAAAAGGAAATATGGGGCTCAAGGTACCCACATGAGTTATATTATTACTGGCATTATCATTTGATTAAACATTGGTTACCTGCCAGTTATCCACTCAACCCAATTACCCTCTATGTTATGAACCCTTCTGGTTTCTTGTTCCATTATTTCTATAATTTAGTTTAAATGAAATTATTTGAACATTTATTGATATATGAGTAAATTATACATTTTTAGGATCAAGTTATGGCACTAAAATGGGTCCAGAACAACATTGAAAATTTCGGAGGTGATGCCAGTCGGGTAATTTTTCCAAATATATTAATTTATGACTATTTCATGAATAATTCTATTTACTACAAATAATGAAACATACAAAATATTATAATGATTTTACAATGATATTGAACCATTTTTAGGTAACTATTTTCGGGGAGAGCGCAGGTGGGGTAAGTATTCATCAAAATATATTTACTTGAATACTATCAACTATACATTCTTGTCTTGTTTGTAACAAAATTTATTTGTAATTAACAGGCAAGTGTTCATTATCACCTTCTCTCTCCGTTGTCTCATGGACTGTTCAGTCGCGCCATAAGTCAGAGTGGTGTTGCATTAACTCCATGGGCTTTGGCCAAAAATCCTGCCGAACAAGCAAAGCAGTTCGCCAAGAATTTAAAATGTCCAACCGATGATACTAAGAAAATGGTCAAATGTCTAAAGGGCCTTTATGGCAATAAACTAGTCGAGGGACACAGAGAAGTTCAGGTAATGTTTTTAAGGAGTACTTATTTCCCAATAATGGAAATTAATTACATCTTGTAAGAATTTTATCGTCAAAGTTTTTATGTAAGGAAGTACAAAACGCAATTATTATTTTAGGATCCATTGCGAGATCCAATTTCTGTTTTCGTACCGACAATCGAGTCACCAGTTGATGGAGACACTTTTCTAGGGGAACATCCTGAAGAGATAATCAGATCTGGAAGAGTTCAAAAGGTCCCCTGGATCACAGGTCTAATAACACAAACGATATAATTTAAAAAATACCTAATCCTAAATATGGGATAACCCAGGATGATAACCCTAACTGTAATTTGTTATAGGAATAAATAGCGACGAAGGACTTATAAATTCTGCTAGTAAGTAAATGAATACTATTATAACTCTGTATTATTAAAATACATTTTCTGTTATTATATCTTATCGCCAGTAATGAAATTGTGTTCTGAATAAATTTCGCAGTTTTAGTAAGAAATGCAACGTTACTCAAATATATTGGAGAGAAATGGAATGAAATTGTTCCCAAGTTACTGTATTTGACGGACCATCCAGAATTGGCGGAAAAAGTGAAAGATTTCTATTTCGACAGTGCTGATCAGTTGACTAGACTGGACAGCTTTGGCAACTTGACGACAATGTTCTCTGATAGATTCTGGTTGGCCGATTTGAAGAAAACTATAACACTACAGGCCAAACTCAATCCAATCTACATTTACTATTTTTCCTACGCCGGGGATTTCAGTTTAGCCAATTATCTACTGGCTCTGAAAGGAGAATACCCAACCGGTTTGGAAATAGTGTTTCATCTTGTAACTAAGTGGGTCAATAAAAACTTTCTTGGAATCAATCCGCCAAATTATGGAGTCTGTCACAGGTAATAACATTAAAAATATGTATATCATTTTAATTTATTTATTGTTTACCTGTTTTCAAGTATTAATTTTAAATGCCTAATCAAGAACACTTACTTCTTACGTAACCAAATTGGCCTCAACTTTTTCCTTCAATTCGCGACTAGCTTATATAAGTATTGTGATTCTGTTACAGTGACGAGTTGCCTCTCCATTTTCGCATGCCATGGATGTCCGGAATAATGCATAATGACAAAGATTACGAAATGTCAAAAAAGTTTGTCAAACTTTGGGTAGCATTCGCGAAAGATGATTTGTAAGCGAAATTCTTAAATATATTTGCATAGTTGTGGTTTGGCTGGATTAAAAATGATCTTAGCGTACGTCACTAACACTAATTGTTACCGATGTTCCTTTTTTTAGGAGTAGTCTCAAGTTTTCAGGGACAGCTTGGAAACCTGTTGATCCAGAGGAGCCAATTCTAAAATTTATGGAACTAAATGACCATCCTAAAGGGGCTGTACTTGACGAACCATTTACGGAACGGCTTCAGTTTTGGAACTCATTGAATATCCAATAATATACAATCGGCAATACACTTTTGTTGTAACAACTACGTTATACTACTACAGAACGGAATGAATGTCCAGTCAAGTCAAGAGTTACCTATCCTGTCACATAAGATAAGCCAAAACTAGACTAAGTCACGCAAATAGTGAAAACTCTTTGGCCTTTGGTAAGCTACTTTATCCAACTACAGTCCAAGATAAATTGGTGTGTTCAAGCCAATAAGTACTTTCAATTGTTCTCAATACTCGAATGAATACTTATGTCATCCATGAGTAAATTATTAACCTCTAGTGTTGCACAGAGTACTATTCAAAATCCATTTGGATTTTAACCTATCTTCCCAGATTCAGTCAATCGCTCTATGATGATAATTAAAGATGACCTGAGTCAAGCTTAATCTTTGAAAATTCCTTAACCAAATAATAATGAGAATCCTCTCCTTCCTTTAAGATATTTTAGACGCATAGGTTGGTATATATTATACTGTATTAACGGACTGATCGTGTGAAAATATGCATAGAATATGCTCTTTATGTGACAGGATGGGAAATTCTGGAAACTAATTAATTTAGAAACAATAGAACCCTTTTTGGAATCGCCTGACTTGAGTGACTTGTACTTGTGCAGCAGCGTCTAATGGATGTGTAAATACGCATTTGTATCAATTGGGAAAAGAATAATTTTCATAATTCGTTTATAGCTATACACATGTAAATTATCCACTTCCTGAAAATAATTCACCGCAAGCGTTTACTATTTTGCAAATGGAAAATCTCCTTTTAGTTTAGTTATGTGAAATACATACAAAATGCACCTATAGGAAAGGTACCAATTAGTGGTTTTACTAGCTGCTTCTCTGTGATTAAAATTTCCAGATCTCTCTAGCTGATATTATAGATCAAATGTGAAATGTTTGCATGTTGTAATATACTATTTGGATAATATGATGTGCGGGCGAAAAATGAAATCACTATAAAATGAATAAATTGTCGTGTTGTCTTCGATAATTTATTTAGTGAGTTTTGATTCCTTTCGTGTCACCACCCACCACCTACGACAGTAGGAAATAAGAATCTTATACCTTATTTTAGTGTTTGTTCCGGCTTCTTATTATATTTTGCATTATTTTATTGTGCCATTTACTTGCGCTGTAAAATCAATGGCAGTAGTTTGCCTACAAAGCAACAGCAGCACAACATTTCCATCAACCAGTAAGTCAGACGTTTGATGATGCACGCAATGTAAAATAATATGGAAAGTAACTACTTGGTTCAAAAGTACACATCACATAATAATTACAACAATCCATGCACGTTCATTCAAAAGTCCCAGTACTCTATTGTATATTCAAATCAAACCATGAATAATAATATCTATTTTAATGTACTATGGGTCGCAGTCCAGGGTAATTATAATATAATATGGTCTGATGTACCACATATTTATTATAATAATACATAAGTTGTGGTAGATATACTACCACAGCTACTAAGTCATCATCATTAAACCTCATTCACTCTCAGTTGGATTGCATACTATGTATCTACAGAGGTTTTATAACCGATTATCTCTGTTTTTTCATTTCCTATGTGACCTTGAGCATCACAGAACTTGTTCAGTACGTACAAAGGTGTAGAGGCCCACTACTCCAGAGAAAATGTAGTCAAACGACAGGAAAAACTTAGCTACAAAATTACTTGCCACACTTGGATATAAATATGTTATGTGAACGTGGACGCAAATACTTGACAGACAAATCTCTTCCAGTGCAAGTGTGAGAAAACAAACTGGCTGGAAGCTTTACATGAACATCCGAACCCGAAGGTATATATAAAGTTGAGTTTGTGCTTCTTTATTCTTTGTACAGGTCTATCACTAACAGTATATACATTCTAGTTTTCCAGCAGTATACCAGCAGACTGATAAGAACAGCTGGAATCTGTCAACCTCGACTGGAGTGTCTCTGTGCATTGTGTTGTTCCAGACCTTTAGTTAAATAATATTATCTGTAATTTGGGAATATTGAAATGGACTTCAATTGTCTGTGCTTGCCATTTCTAGTAGTGCCACTTCTTGAACAAGCAGTACTTTGTATTTGTTAGGTGACATAATGTTAATATATACATTATAAATCAGCACCCACAGTATCTACACCAAGAACCGGCATCGTTATATATAGTTTCATGTATTTACCTGTGCTAATAACGTAAATGTTTACATGTTCTATTGTAACATTTCTTTGCATCTTGAGTGTTATTAACGTGAATGTGGGAAGGGTTATGTAGTTAAGCTAACAGTTATATACGCAAGACTAAACATTTGATGCGCGTATATGAATTCCTGATTAAAATTACTAATACCTTACAATTGGGAGACACAGAGACAGAGGTTGTGATTACCTAATATAAATATTATACCATTTATGTTTATACATACCTAAAATTTAACACAAAAGATAGAACTAAATAGAAAAGACTTTCGGACAAAATGTGTAAATAATTATTGGGAAGTCAAGTCCAAAAGTTCAGTAACGCGACGACGACCAGGCTCTTCCAACCAGGATATTTGCATGCAATATTATATTATGTGATTGACAAACCCTCCAAAAAGTTATATCTTGTGTATACGCAGTGATAAGAATATGAATTAGATAGCCTACTCGAGGTCAGCCAACGTGCATTTATAAAATCATCTGTATATACGACCATTATCGTCCTTCAGTTCATTTATGTATGAATTCCATGCAAAAACATTTTGAATGGAGGACTCTGACAGCCACTGCTACAGTATACAGAACAGAGTGAGATTATTATTCGTAAAAGAAGGGAAAAAGTGTCAAAGAGTTGAAAAGGAAAATCTGGCTATCCAGCTCAATTTACCTGTTCAAGATTCCATTAGTCTAGAATATTAAACACTTAGCTCATATTAAAAATGTTGAGTGTGAAAAGCATAGTTATATTGGCACTAGTAGTGCTGTTCGTTGCGTACTGGTTCAATCCACTATCTAAATCTCAATCAAAGATACCCAGTCCAGTATTCGACACAAAATATGGTAAACTCAGGGGACTTGAGTCTACTTCTCGAACTGGCAAGAGTTACTATGAATTTTTGGGAATTCCCTACGCAAGCCCTCCTGTCGGTGAAAAACGGTTTGAGGTTGGTTGATGGATGTTTTGTGCATAATAATATATTTCAAATAATCCATAAGATTGAATAATTTTATTAATTGATTGGCTATTCAAAAAATAGTCACCGGAACCACCGGCTTCTTGGGAAGGCATAAAAGAAGCAACTTCGTATGGGAATAAATGTATGCAGTTGGAAATGATAAGTGGGCGACTGAGCGGAAGTGAGGACTGTCTCTATCTCAACGTGTTCACTCCAAAAAGGGTACCAAAACCATTTCATTGACAAACCCTTCATGCTACTTAAAATGCATCTTGCTTAAATGTCTCAGTTTCAATAATGTTTTCTTTGCTCACTATTGTAGAGATACGACAAAGGAAAGGGATCTCCCGTCATGATTTTTTTTCACGGAGGTATAAATTACAGACATTTATAGTTTTCTAATAAAATTTCGCAAAAATAGTGACATTTGATATTCCTAACCATGATGACTTGACTCGTGATATACATATAAATGTGTGCAAGATAAGCCCTTGATATCCATGTTCATTGTTTCAGGCGCATTTGTAACAGGGTCAGCAAATGCATACGGCCCGAAGTATTTTCTTGATGAGGAAGTAGTTCTTGTCACAATTAATTACAGATTGGCTGCTCTAGGTAAACTTAACTGTGACTGTATTCGCTAGGATAGCATTGAGAAAACTTAGTAATGGTTAAATATTTCCTCAGGATTTTTAAACACCGGGAGCGATGGTGTTGTTCGAGGTAATATGGGCTTAAAAGATCAAGTAAGGGCAATGATGTGGGTCAAGGGAAATATTCAAGCCTTAGGAGGTGACCCCAACAGAGTTACAATTTTCGGAGAAAGTGCAGGTATGTTAATGAGACTCATATGACCATTTTATGCTTCAGTAAACAAGACATTCGATTTATCATGGATTATTATCACAGGGGCTGCAAGTGTCCAGTTACACATTCTATCTTCATTGAGCAAAGGTCTCTTCCACAAGGCAATTGCGCAAGTAAATAAAAAATTACATACTTAAACAAATTAATCTCATTATTTCTGGAGTTTCAATCACATAAAATGTATATTCCCAGAGTGGTACCAGCATAAACAGTTGGGCCATTTATAGGAAACCAAAAGAACAGGCACAAAGATATGCTGCTAAATTTAATTGTCCTACTGAAGATTCAAAAGAGATGGTAGCTTGTCTTAAGAAAGTTGATGCGGAAACTTTCGTAAGAGGACATGTTGACATGACTGTAAGATTTTTGTTGTCATCTAAGGAAAATTCATGATTTTGAAAATGTCTAGAATGTACATTTTATTCTAATATGATTATAATAGGTCCCATTAAGAGACCCAATTACATTATTTGCACCAACGATCGAATATTTCAAAGATAGTAATGCTTTCCTGACAGACGACCCCACTAAAATTTTGGAAAGTGGTAAATTCCAAAAAGTTCCTCTGATTAGTGGTGTTAATTCCGAAGAGGGACTTTTGAGTGCTGCTGGTGAGAATTATTTAGGATTACTACTCTGATAAAAAAGAGGACAACAAGACAACATTTGTAAAAGAAATTCTAATAATAAATGCGAATTTCAGTTATTACGGCAAACCAGACAAAAATGGACGAGGCAAATTCAAACTGGACTTGGTGGGTCTCCCGAATTCTCAATATAGAAGAAAATGAAGAAGTTACCAAAAAGATTCGACATTTCTATTTTGCGGGGAAAGAAAATATTGCATCTAAAGAATATATCAGAAGTTATACCAACATGTTTTCGGACCGGATGTTTTTCTGGGCTACTCACAAACATGCTTTAAAATACGCCAAACACGCTCCCATTCGTCTTTATTACTACACACATCAAGGAGATTTCAGTTTGGCTCCGATCTTAGCGTCGACTCAAGGTCCATTCCCTGTAATGGTCAATGTCATCGGAGATGTTCTCATACGATGGTTCAAATCTTATTTCTTCAATATAGTCCCTCCTCATCTGGGGTAATTAAACTTTAAATATTATTCATTTTCATCTACTTTCAATCAATAGTTCAGTAATGATTGTTCTTTCCACATTTCCAGGGTGTGCCACGCAGACGAAATTGCAGTAAGTGGAATCTTTTAACGGTTTCATTTATCCCATTTCAATTAAAACTAACAATAAATTCTATCCTGTTTTTCTAGTTACAATTCAACATTCAACTCATGGATATGGGAATTAATCCTGGTGATAAAGACTACGATCTATCGAGCAAAATGGTGAAGCTGTGGGTTGATTTTGCAACATTGGAGTAAGTGTCTATTTAGCGATTGATTCTCTAGCAAAATATCTATTACCTAGTATATCCTTTTCTGGGTTACACTACACACTACACATTGTCTGTTCATATGTTTACTTTAATTTACCATTTCAGCAATTCTGAAACAATCAGATTTAAAGATCACGAATGGCCGGTGGTTAGCATCTATCAATTGCCACTCAAGTACATGCGGATAGATGAGGATGCTGCTGTGATAGAAGAACCGTTTGCAGAAAGGGTCAAGTTTTGGGAAAATCTTAATATCAAATGACAAATTTAGGCTCTATGAAAATATTAATTGACTCAAACCCTATTGTAATCGCTGAATAAAGTTATTGTAAGGTATATTTTTACGTAAAATTATTTTGTAATTACATTTGCTGTCGATTAGCTTGATGAAACCCTAAGTCCGTTGTAGCATGAAATATCAATTGCTAAAAAGTTGTATGCATACTTATCCGCACTAAATCCCTCATAAGTATATAATCAATAATCTTTAACACAAGAGTCTTCTGCATACTAACACCTTTACACTAGCAGTACATTAGATTATAGATAACACATTACACACATAAAATGTAGATTTATTAGAAGAGAATGGCATGTACTTGCTGATAGCACTTACTTGTGTACAGAAGTTATTGAGATTTTCTTATATATTCACAAATCTCTCATGCTGTTGGTAATGCATTGCATTGTAGCTATAACTCGTGCATTATATTAAGATCTACACGCTATTCCAGTGGAAGTGTAGATGTACACCAAAAACACCAACTAACAGGAACTTTATACATAGTCCGTCAATTGTGTGTGGGAAAGTGGGAACTGGAGAATTAAGTTCTCCAATCATGAAGTACGGAATAAATGGTGTAAATCCAGTCGATGACACCAGAACTGAATCAGAAGGTAGTTGCCATTCATCTTAAGCGTTCGTAAGTTATTGTGCTAAGCTGAGCTGAATGGATTGGGATTCTAAGTAATAATAGCTCTTGAACTTGAACACAAGTATTTAGAAAGGCCCATTTCTAGCGAGAATTTCTGACTTCTATATGTGCACTGTGCACACCTAGTCAAGTAAGTTATTGTTCCTAGATATTTTTTAAAACATTGCAAAACAGTCGGGATTATAAGCTGGTTATGGGACCGGTATAAATTCATATTGTACTTCATAAGTGAAACTTAAATCCTGGAACCTACGGTTGTATCATCACATGTTGAATTTACGAAGTTTTTGTGGAATATACAGTATACCCATGTAATGATATAATGCTATTGTTTGATTGACTATACTCCATGATTCAAAAGCTTAAGATAAAAGCAGATAAAATGTCCTCTTGACATTAATCAACGTACACTTTAATAAGCACGCACATATTATGTGAATTGACAGTCAAAACCTCAAGACACTACAAACATTGAAACAGTAAAACGTACGAGCGTTTTGTGTTGATTTACATGAAAAACAATAATTGAGTGTTGAGACAATGTTGAGTGGGAAAATTATAACATTGCTGACAGTGATAGTGTTGCTTGTCGCTTACTGGTACAATCCACTATATCAATTTCAAAACCCCAGTTCTGTAGTCGAAACAAAATATGGCAAACTCAGAGGACTTGAGTCTACTTCTAGGGACGGAAGAATATATTACGAATTCTTAGGCATTCCATTTGCAAGTCCTCCTGTCGGCGAGAAACGTTTCGAGGTTTGTTTTTGGTACTTGGTTGTTTTCGGAATTCGAATTGCAATATATCAAATTATATTTATTAGAATGTAAATAATTAATGTGCGAAAATATATGTATTTTTCTACATTGTTTAGCCTCCAACTGCGCCAGTATCTTGGGAAGGCATCAAAGAAGCTTATTCGTATGGAAATAAATGCATTCAGCTGGACATGTTAGATCGGAGACTGATAGGAGATGAAAATTGCCTCTTTTTAAATGTTTTTGTACCCAAAGAGGCATTTGAAGTACAAAAATTGTTATGCAATACATTTCACATAACATACTTATAAACTATAATAAACAGACTACAAATGCTAAAACTACTGTTTTTTAAATTTAGGAACATCGTGGAGAGAAATATCCAGTTATCATATTCATCCACGGAGGTATTTACCATTAGAATACGATTTTACGTATTTTTTCTCATTATAACCAAATAGTCTAAAAATACGTGTGAATTATTCCAGGAGCGTTTGTTTCAGGGTCAGCAAATGAATACGGACCTCAGTATTTCATGGATGGAAAAATAATCCTTGTTACAATTAATTACAGATTAGCTGCTCTAGGTAAACTTAACTATAATTGTATCCGCTAGGATAGCATAATTATGAGAACACTTTTAGTAATGGTTAAATATTTTCTCAGGATTTTTAAACACCGGGAGCGATGGTGTTATACGAGGTAATATGGGCTTAAAAGATCAAGTAAGAGCAATGATGTGGGTCAAGGGAAATATTCAAGGCTTTGGAGGAGATCCGAATCGGATAACAATCATGGGAGAGAGCGCGGGTATATTATGAGAACAATATTTATTCAGACTATTTTTGTTTCTGATTTATCAATGGATTATTATCACAGGAGCTGCAAGTGTTCAGTTACAGATGCTATCCCCATTGAGCAAAGGTCTCTTTCACAAGGCAATTTCACAAGTAATGAACAATCACTTTAGCAAAATATTTAGCATTTTGAAATAGACATAACTTAATTGTATATTTCCAGAGTGGTACCAGTTTAAACAATTGGGCCCTCTACAGAAAACCAAAAGAACAGGCACAAGGATATGCTGCTAAATTAAATTGTCCTACTGAAGATTCAAAAGAGATGGTGGCATGTCTTAAGAAAATTGATGCCCCAACGTTTGTTAACGCCCATTTTAATGAATTGAATGTACCACCTGCATTTACATAAAAACTATAATAAGTTATTTTTGGTTTGTATTTTTCAGCTTCAAATTGCTTATTTTACTATATGTATAGCTACCAAGAGATCCTGTTCATTTATTCGGACCTACGATAGAGTATTTCAAAGATAGCAACGCATTTTTGACTGACGATCCTATGAACATTCTAGAAAGCGGCAAGTTTTCGAAAGTTCCACTTATCTCAGGGGTGAATTCCGAAGAGGGTCTTGTGAATTCCGCTAGTGAGAAATGATGATATCATGAATCTATAGAACAGAAAATGAATTAAGTTACAATTACTTATTTCCATTGTAATTGCAGTTTTCATCAACAACCAGACAAAAATGAATGAAGCGAATTCAGACTGGACATCCTTTATCTCTAAAAATCTTAATATAGAAAAGAATGCAGAAATTGCCGAAAAGATTCGCAAATTTTACTTTGGTGGTCAAAAACATATAGCATCTAAAGATTACCTGCAAAACTATACCAATATGATTTCAGATCGCGCATTTATGTGGCCTATTCACAAACATGCTTTAATATACGCCAAATACGCTCCCATTCGTCTTTATTATTACACACACCAAGGGGATTTTAGTTTGGCTCCAATCCTAGCGTCGACTCAAGGTCCATTCCCCGTAATGGTCAATGTCATCGGAGATATTCTCATACGACGGTTTAAATCTTATTTCTTCAATACAGCCCCTCCTCATATCGGGTAATTTTAAAATATTTTAACAACTACATTAATCATCCGATTATGTGTTTTAAACCCAAAATGATTGTTCTTTTCACACATGTAATAGAGTGTGCCACGCAGACGAAATTGCTGTAAGTTTTTGTATATTTTTCCCATACTTATCCAAACCTTTTACTGCAATTTGTACATTGATTTTTGCAGTTATTATTTAACATTGAATCTATGGGCATGGAAATTAATTCCGGTGATAAAGACAACGATCTTTCGACCAAAATGGTAAAATTGTGGACTGATTTTGCAACAAATGAGTAAGATATCAAAATACGTATTCTATCTACCTAAACATGATAAACTTTTAGTTAACTTTCTGATGATTGATGGTAAACAAAATATTTTAGCAACTCCGAACCATTGGTATTTCAAAATCTGCACTGGCCCGTTGTGAGCATACATCACCCACCACTCAAGTACATGCGAATAGATAATGATCCTGCTGTGATAGAAGAACCGTTTACAGAAAGGGTCAAATTTTGGGAAAGTCTAAATATTAAATTACATTAAAATGCTAAAAGATTATTCATTTTCAGTAAAGACAATTTCTGTTTCCCAATCTGCTTACATTGGACATTGTACCTTAACTTGCGATAATCACTATCATTATGAAAAGCGACAGTTTATTTCCAGTAGCAATGTCATTTTACAACTCTCTTAAATCTAGACCAAATGCAGGAGATGGACTGCAATCTCTAGCGCGTATTTTCATGAGTGACTGCCCAGGCACAAACGACACATCTTCATTATCACTATTGTGGTGGAATTAATACTACAGTAGACTTTTTACATGGTCTGTATTTTGCCTCAAGCAACATGTACGAAATATCCTAAGCCGTCTACTGATTCCGTATACTTATTGCTTAATATTTGCACACAGCAGCAGAGCAAAAACATCTCTGAAGTTTGTTTGTTCTAATTGTACCCATGAAGGCTGACTTGCGGTATACAGTTTGCACCCAGTCAGTTTCTTTTGAGTACATATTTTAAACACTTTTGTAACAATCAGTCACTCCAACATAGAGCTTGATCACTCACACTCACGTAATGTGCTCTGATCACATTTTACAATGTAGTAGCTACACAGAAATAATATAATGGACAGACAGCCATAAAGTCCGGACTAATTACATAAGTACTTAATATAATGAAAATAAAGCACTGAATCTTAACGAGTGGTGCTCCTTAGAGAGAAACTACTGTCATTGAAATCCAAGTTGAACAGGACGAATATTGTTGGACAATAACAATGTGTGAAGCGAAGGTGCTTATTTCAAGGCAAGTGAGATTGCAATATTTTTCTGTCTTTTAAATCTTTCTTCTTAGCTGTTTATTTCACTCTATTCCCCAGCACTCAATCGATTTCTAAACAATAGCATACATGTAGTCACACAATATTCATCGAAGCATTTTTATGAGTATATTTGTGGGCACATGGTTATACTATCCTTAAGGTCGCATAAATTCAAAGCGGTTAGCTGAATATGAGACAATTATTAGTTACATGTGTATTATGATTGAAATGATTAAAAAATTAATTTAACTTTAGTATCAAATGTCTACCCGGGTTTTGTCAATACTATTCGGTAATGTCATCTAATGAGTATCATTTAAAGCCAGGATACTATGGCTTTCAGAAATTGAGTTATTGTAGCAGCTAAAATTAACACTGGAGGGTATTTCAATATTATTCATGGACACAATAGAAGGATATCATACTTATTAGGGTTTACTGTATTTCTTTCAGTTAAAAATAAAACTCAACGATTGATTTTGATGCAATACATGTAATAATTTCCGTTTTCACACAGTTAAGTGCATAAAACATTTAAAGATGGTGATGAACCGTGATTCTCGGTTGCTAGATTTGCTGATGTTGCTAGATTTGAAATTGCGGAAAAGACTGAGGGAATTGAAATTGGGGAAACGATAGGGAATTAATAGTAACATGCAATCTGTGTGCACGCTATTATGGCTTAATAAATCTTTATTCATATAGATGTATTTCCAGGCCTAAATTCAAGACATAAAAGTGTGAGAGAGTGTGGATTTATCCTAATGTATTTTATATTCAACACAGGAAAGAATACATCAAAATATAAATTAACCTATAGAGATAGCGAGGTCTTTATTTCTACTATGCATAAAGGCCGATACATCCGCCGCAATACAATTTATATCTAATAGTGTAATCTGTATGTACGTACGTATGGATATTATCTGATAGAGACCTACTTATTATTTTTAATGGAAATTATATACCTCGTGAACAATTCTCGAGGAAAATTCGGAATCTCCAGCGAGTTAGCATCGTCAATGTTTTCTGTATTATCATTCTTCTTAGTTTTGTGTAAACAGCCACGGCTAAATTCAAACCGCAAAAATTAAATTTTCTCTAGAGAATTGGTATTTTAATATGCCTTCCTACTGATTGGATAGGTATTTTTAATAAAGTTTCTTTAATGTTTGTGGAGAATTAATAAAAAGGAAATCTGGATAAACTAGTTTCAAGTTGCAATTATTATTTACTACTTGTGACTGAAGATTTTGTGTTGATTGTGTAGAAAACGTTACCATAAAACATGAAAAGTCCTTGGTTCCCCAAACGCTTCACAATAATTCACAAGATGATGTTACTCGGAACATCTATAGGAATTCTAGTGCTGGCTTATTTTTACTATGCGATTTACATTTACGTCAAGTACGGTCCTATTGTCGAAATAAATCAAGGGAAATTACAAGGAAGACTTTTGGAATCAAGGAATGGAACCGAATATTTTGCATACTTGGGTAGGTTGTAGGTAACAATTTATTGGAATTGCATTCTTGAATCCAGGAATAGATGGATTCACATGAGTCACACTAATATACATCCAAATGCTTTAATATTTAGGAATTCCTTATGCAAAACCTCCAGTCAAATCTCTCCGCTTTCAAGTAAGCAATACATTATGGTTTGATAAAGTTTAATTCAACTTGAAATGATGTGTAGAACATGGAATAGTAAAATCTTTAGCAAGATTAGTAAATATTCTTATTTTTTAGCTCCAATTCTAATTCCTTGCCTAAAATTTGTACATTTTAACGAATAGAGTCCCCAAGATCCAGATAACTGGGAAGATGTCAGAGATGCTACGTATCATCGCAAAAAATGCCTCCACTTGGAATTTTTCGTTACAGGACTTGTTTTCGGAGCCGAAGACTGTCTGTACCTCGATATATACAGTCCAAAACTTAAAGTATGTAATGCAGTACATGTAAAAAATAAAAATTAAAAAACAAAATACATAATTTCATTGTATTTAATATTCCAGGACAATACCACCGAAAAACTGTTGCCAGTCATGGTAAGTTAATTGATTGTACTTAGAAATCTTAATATATAGTT
>JABASH010001276.1:0-27750 GCA_019776445.1 Tomocerus maximus | reverse complement strand
CTATATAATATTATAAAAGAACATTGTACATATAATATAATGATCAGCTAATCGGACTAGTTAAACAACACGTCCTTCTAACTGGCAGAAGTTGTTAAATTATTGCCTAATTGCATACAGCAAGTATTATACACATTCACATTATAACCATTAGATAGGTTATATTTATACTAAAACTCTATCTCTTTTTCACTCCTCAGTACTAGTGAGAAATAAATTATTAAACCAGGAATGCGAATGCCAAACTGCTAAACTTGTCGACGTTGTCGATATAAAACTGCATAACTGTATAGCAAATATTTATAAGAAATGTTAAATATTCGCGAAAGGCCAAGCTAAAATCAAACGAACACAGTAAAATATTATGGTGACACATGATAATGTCAAGTCAATAACATACCTATAATTATAAAAGGTGAAAATGGACATACACAGGAAAAAAGTAGACTAAAATTGCCAATACAATGCATTTATAAAACATGCACAACACGAAATACATGTACACACACAGTAAAAACGTCTCTGTTCAGTTCATTTCCCAATTCCCACAATATAACATAACATGTAATGCTTTCTTTGATTCACACATGCATTATTATCGCCATCAACTCAACTGATACTTATAGTGACTGAAATGACTATCAATCTATAAATCTATGCTATAAAAATAATAATAAAAATGCATTTAAGTACATATAGCTAAAAATACTCTTTATAAATGTGCTAGTGCTGCGAAAGCGCAAATGATAATAATGATGATCATTAAAAGCATTTAGTACTTTCCTATCCTACATATTATATAGCACAATAGTTGTTACAGGTTATACAAGCACATATCTGGAAACTTGTCATGGACGTTGCCAAACTGCGAAACAACAACATTAACATCCAAGTCTCGCACTTCTAGATTTAGCAACAGCCAATCCAGCAATTTGCAATATGTTTTAACTTAGTTAATCTAAGCAGAATTGTCACATAACATATTGCGCATAATATTTTCAATTTGAGCGAATCAAATTGACTCAACTGTGTTAGTAATTAAAGGAGCCAGAGAAATATTATAAAGAATCAATAATAATTACACTTGTTTTGTGGTGAATTTAAAGAACACTTTTCGCATAATCTTAGAAAATTGTAGTATACACAGAACTTACTGTATGTTTCAGTCTATTAATAAACACACTGCTATGATTCATTTATCACAGCACTGCGATTCATCAAGTCGTAGTAACCAGAACCATCGTCACCACTTTCCATTGTTTTGAATGCAGAAACATGGAACAACCTGATGTAAATCCGGCCCGGAAGAAGACTTTTTGAAGTTTCATCTTAATAAAGAGTACTCGGGGACCGGACTAAAAACAATAATAACATATTGGTACTATCTCTGTTCCGTTCAATCACCCATTCTTCACTTTTTCAGTGTATTTAGAAATAATCTGAGAATGTAAAGGCCAAAGGCAAGACAGAAACAACGACTGCACTGAAAAGGTGATGAGACTAATAAGAAATAATGAATAATTACCAAACCCACGTATTCCGCTACAACTATCAATGTCTTAAAACCACCTATAACAACCACAAACTATCTGAATCTTCCTTTTCCACTTTTCCTATAGACCACTTCTGCATTTATCACCTCAAAATTAGGATTCTTTTTGCGACAATCAAAAATATAATCGCAGCTATACAGCACTCATTTATATCTAACACTCTACCATCCAGTTCTACAAATTAAATGTCATTTGCACATCGTAAATTTTCCGAAATCGTCTCCTGCATCATGAAACTTTTTATCTAACTTGACTTATCGAAAACAACACGACACTGAAGGCTTGACATTTTAAACTGACCAAGCCATTTTTGCCCTTTTAGTCTTTTGGCACAAAATAATTGTAGAAACGAAAGTTGCAGTTGAACAATTCCATGACGGAAGCTGACGTGACCATCATAATCACACTAATGTGGAAGTCCTGTTTAAAAAAGTACTTGGCCACCATGCCACTAGTTATTAAACCGCACTATAAAACATTAAAATTGACAATTATTTCTGGTTTTGATTTTGACAATCGGAAAAACATTCCCCCGTTCACCGTTTGTCACTTAGGTCCGCATAACAGGTTACGTACCCAAACTTTGAAATTACGATTTGTGGACTTTTGGTGAGTGGCGTGGTCAGTTTGTCATTCAGTGTCTTATTACAATTCATCCAGTGTTTGATAAGAAAAGGTTTGATGGTTTGAATATTGAACTTTGACTAAGACATTTCGATAATCGATCGATTGACGATGCGCAAACAACTTGCAATGTTCCACAATCCTTTGCAATGTCTACTAGAAGTAGAGTGAGTGACTAGGTACCTTTTTCCTTCATCCTTCCTAAAATTGAGTATTGAACAGAGGGAAGACAACAATGATTGACAACAAATGACAGAGAATGTGACAGTTGTAAATTTTCGACTGTGTAAATGGAAAATTATTAACTGAGACAAAAGGTACAAAAACATAAAAAAGACGACTCTATATACCAGAACGAATAAATTGAATATAACGAATATATAAAAAAAAATGAATAAAACAACAAAAACACTTACCTGAAGTCATATTAGTTGAAAAACATGAAAACTGACACCACAAATGAACAAGGAGACGGAAGAGAGTGGTAAATTGACAACTGGTTACGTGGAAAGAACGCGATGACACGATAAATGGCAAAATGAGACGAAAAAAACTTTTTGAGAAAATGTAAACAAACCGAGTAAATGGGATATTTCTGCTACAAGATTGGAATCTTTGGAGACCTGAATTTCAGTGCTAGTCGATTTGACTAATTGCAGTTAAAATGAAGAGTGTATTTTTGAAAATAATTAGCCCTCCTAAAATTTCCCTCTGCAAGAATCCGAGGCTTCTATTCCACATAAATTCAAACGAATTCCCCACACAATGGATTTGTTATTGTCTCTGATATAAACAAACTGGAATTGAACGTTCTAGCCAGAAATCACGAGAGGCTAGTTTGAAGTATCAGCGGAATGACAATTCCCAACAGTTAAATTTTCCATAACAATAATCAAAATAGAGAAAAAAGAAGTGCTTACCTTTTAAAAAATTGTGTAAACGGGCGAGTATTTTTCCTACGTGCAAACTGCAAAACTAAAGTAAAATACAAGTGAATGAAGTAAAACTCTTGCAAGTTCGAAAGATGTCTGCCAAGCCTGAAGCCAGAGGGCCTGCATACACAAAAAGGGAAAAAGAGCAGAGTGGGCATAAGGTGGGGATCGGCCACACTCACTTTTACATACATAACAAACCTTATAGTACTTTTATAGTCTCTATAGCGGTTATAGTCCCATATTATTATGCATATCATCTTATATAACACAAGGAATACATAGGTGACTATAAATACAGATCAACCGAATGGACTCGATGAGACTCGACACGAAATACACGAACACACACTCATCGACTACTTTCGAGTTTTGACTTGCACGACTCCAACTCAAGATCCGTGTGCATCCGATTTGTACTCAATCATATAAAATACACGCTTTAACTATAAGCTATATACTTCATATAAGTCTCAATCCATATCGACATACATGTACATTCTAAATTCTGTGCGATGTATGTGAGCTAAAGCTAAACTTATGTGCAAATGCATGCAAGGCTTTAGCTTAGTTTCTTCCTAGTAGTTTTGCGTATAAACCCAAAACAACTAACTGCGAACAACAATAATATTACTCACTCACATAAGGGTCTATTATCTCATGTGTATTAGCATCTATGCGATACCAGAAACAAAGTTACGTTATGTTATGCACATACAGACATGTTAAAAGTGGAGTCTATGTAATAACATCTCGGTTCGGTAATAATAATACAAACCAGAAACCCTTTGTAAGCTATGTAAAAGAGTTTTGTGTACGTACAGCTCAAGTGAGCCGTCTTTCCTATAGTATGTACTTCACAAATCTCAAATTGTACAAGCTTTACATTTATAACATATTCATTCACACCCCGCCTCACCCGCCCCTATGGGAATGCTCCCCCGCCCCACCCAACTTTTTTATCATTTTTTCCTTTCCCTTCCTGTGCCATGCAACAGTACCACATTTACAATGCTTTACATTACATAGCTTTAGTGCTCATTTATATCAGTATACTTATAGCGTACTACGTGACATAAATGCATTTTACGGATTTAACAGATATTAGTATAAAATACCATAGCAGAAGAGCTAGTACAGGTATATAGAATGTCTAATACTATAGTTTATATAGATAGACACATATCATCATGTGCGCAACAAAACACAATTCTAAAGGGTTATGTAGGCAATATGCAAGACAGGACGCAAGTTTGTTACGCTTTCGATGAGATCGTACGATATTGTGCTTATACAGAGGTACCACTTTACCTCTAACACGAGATGTAAATACGGACACACAAGCACTATACCATACATACCTTGGTTTTCAGAGTTTAACTTTATTATATGTAGTTTTAATAAGGAATCTGTTAAATATATGATATACTAAACGAGTATGAGTGCTAAAAGTTATTGTGTATTATTACTCACACACTCAAAGCTACAAATATTTTATGTATATAAGTTTTTCAATATTAGAATGTATATCTTTGACAGCTGTATAAACTCCGGATGAGAATTGTGTAGGCAGCAGAAGGTATTTATTTTAGTGTTTTCAATTTTGAACATAAAATAATGCTATGCATATATATAGTATACCAAGTTATCAGATACCAGAAGGTTTATATCAAAGGTATGGACTATTTACAGATACTTTAGTATGCAGGTATGTACAGCAGCAGTTTGGACACGTAAATACTAAGCTAGATTGCTACACAAAAATATCTGACAAAACAAAACCTTAAATACCAATAATAACGTTACCCTTTTATGTCAGTTGCCCTGCTACGCAGTTACCATTCACTGTAAATTGCCTACGACTACAGCAATCATTACGGAGGGCTATACAAGGACCATTCAATTTTGTATGTAATTTTGAAGCAAGGTAATACATAACGATACCGAATATCTCTACAAAAGTATTACTACCAGTGCAATTACCATAAATGGATTTTTATTAGTGTATAAATGATAACGAATAAATCCAATTTTCGTAATTATGATTAGAGTTTGATTCGATTCACTAAATGTTTTGTCTGGTTCATTTATTGCATTCCATTTTAAATGCAATATTATTTCGTGAGCTAAGGTAGTAACATGAAAATAATAATTATTTCCCTTTGTGATACTATTTATGGATGTACACAATAAATAGGATGTAGGTTTATTTCTTCGTTCCTTTTGTCTTTGCCTTGTTGCTCTAAATCAATAAATATTTACAAAATTATTTAAAGTTACGAGAATATTTACAGAAAAGGTTGAATTTTTGCTTTATCCATGCAAGTGTGACCGTGTGGCTATTTATAAAAATTGAGGAAATTCAGAATTGCCAATCTGAAGATATTTTGAGAAAAACTGAATGCAGATAGAGTGTTCAACTCTAGGATTCGATGGAAGTTGGATGCTGCGCTTTTTAATCCGACGGAACTGCTCCCTCTCGAGTGATCCAGTTTTCATGCGCTAACATGATAAGCAATGCAAGTGATGTGGTTGAGTTTTGTGTTTATTTATATGATGATAGGTACTTCTCTACTTAAATAGCAGTGGCTGTTAGTATAAAACTCGTGGAATCTTTGTTAGAGCCAAGTTAATCTTAAGTAGATTTTCTGATTCTGAAATTCACACTTCGGCCCTTTATAAATCTATATGGATGAGCATTATGTTTAGATACATTTCAAGATTTCAAGTTACTATATTTTATATATACTAGTGGCTTTTCCCGTCTATCTATATGCATACAGACAACTACATGCAATAGAAAAGTTTGGACTGTATGAAATGAAGTCACGATCTCATGATACACAATTGCATCAAGTGTAGAAAATAGACATCGCATGCAAGTCTGTGTACATAGACCGGATTTTAATAGTGCTGAAATACACTTAGAACGTATAGAAATTGTACGGAATCAGAAAGCTATGTTTCATTTGATAGGTTTGCTTACATAAGTGATATTATAATAATGTAGTGGAGTTAGTTGGTATACAAAGTTCCATAATATTCTGCATGTACCTAGTGCAAAAAATCGATGGAGCCTTTTGCCTTCCCCGTATGTTGAGTTAGTTTAGCTTGACTTTTGCTTGACATTGAAATCATCGACTCCCATTCCATCCAGCTCTATTTTCATTCAAGTTGGTTCTATTCTCTCTCCCTATCGTCACTCTTTGCTTTTGCTCTCTTGCGTAGTTTTTGATGTTGGTATTCGTTTACAGAGTCCAGGGTGAGTCTTATTGCCTACTAGTGCGGTGGAGTATAATATGAGATCTACGCTTATAATATCATGTCGCTAGTTTTATATATACTTTGGGTATTATAGATATAAATGTATTATGTAACTACCTAAATAAGTAGGAGAGAAAGATCCAATGTTGGTTTGTTTGGATTGGATGGATTCAGTTCAGATAGAATGTTTCAGAACGGGCTGGGTTGTGGGGTTTTATATTTTTACACTTTACTTAAGCTCTTCATGTGCTTAAAAGCCAACACCTACTACAAAGGATGTTATCCTCTATATAGCACATCTACCTATATACACACAGCATTGTAAATCACTCTATATAAGTACTAAGTACACTTGGTATTTGATTTTTCATAGCATTTACATGCAAGGCAATAGAACACACAAATAAGTCTGAGGAATTTACCTACCTAACTCATCTAATTCTACTTCAATATGTACTCAAATCCAAGAAGCATTTGATTTTTGTCAATGTATATCTCGCTCTCTCGTCTATATTTATAACTTTTCTACTCTAGCCTCCTTACTTAACCTATAGGAATAGCAACGTGTGCACTACTCAAAACAAAACAAATCTATGCACTCACACACAGTACTTTTTAATTTGTGCCACACCAAGACTAGTCCATCGCCTATCACCTGTATGCAACTGTCACATAAGTTAATGTATGTAAATAAATACTCCTTTAAACGCATGAGTATATCAATATTATACTCTTTCACATAACTCCAAATTATATTATTAAGAGATAACTATACTCATGTCGGCACTTTAAATACTTTGATAATGTTTACAAAAAGCTAACCTCGATTTTCTCACTTTTTATGCCAGACTGTCGCACTCGATTGGAATTATAATCACCGGACTTTTTCGACAAAATAAGCAATTTCTTTAAGGTCAGTCCATGTCAAAAGCATTTCCTTAGTTTTCTTTTTTGGGTTTCTATATAGTTTGTGCAGTTTATTTTTTACCCAATTTTATAATAATTACCTTCAAAATGTCATCAACTTGTCCAGAAAGATAGGCAATAGATTAAGTTAGTTACATAAGCATCACAATTTTTTTTGAATGACATGAGTCTTTTGTGTTGTGTAGGGTAGGACTCATTTGTTTAGATTTAAATCAGAACTAAGGTTAAATACTCGAGCATTATAATAGTACATAGTATTGCAAAAACTTACGATTTATTCAATATGTCCTTAATTCGTTAGGTTCTTTAGTCTTTAGCTGAGATGAATTCAATATTGGTAACTTTGTGTTGGTAATTTATACTAAGCTGCTTAACATGTTACATTCAATAATAGTAATTTTTCAGCATTTACATATCTAACTTATGTTATACAGAGATATTTTCAGCTTACTTGATGGAGTTGTAGCCGTAGCTATGTTTAGCTAATATTAGGTAAACAAAACTCATTCCAAATGGAATAAACACAAAAATGAATTAGAGACGAAAAGTATATCCCGATTAATAGAGGAGTAATTTAATTAGTTTTGTTTAAGTACTAGGCAGCACTTTTGGTTTGCTAAGCCAAAAAGGCAGAATTGAAATATCATTTCTACTTCCCTATTGCAAAATTTTGAGATGCAAACGCTTGTAGATTTTAACGAACCTAAGATTACCTGAGTTACCTTTGCTATATTATATCCTTATAAGATACACTAAAACAAGTTTGATGAGAGTAGTTTTGAAGAAATGCTCAGATATCATCGTCGGTTATCTATAAAAGATTTATAAATAAATACATTAGTTTCGCTAACGAAATAATTTACATACAATTTGCAGGGCTCAATGAACCTTATATGCTGAATTGCTGATATACTAAAAGTTTACGCCTTGTCCAGCGGCAGTTGTTAAGAACATCCTAATATTCCCAATGCCCGTGTATAATAATTGAGAAAGTAAAAAAACGGACATTGGCTGAAGTTTTAAGCCCTCCTGAGTACTATATAATATCCCCTGGTTTGAAGCAGAATTGAGGAAGAACATCAGAGCAGCCGACCTAAAGCGATTGAAATTTTAGTATTTTGTAGACTGAATATCTCAGGTCAGACCTCATATTTTATTATCTGCTTACATTTAAATAGATAAATACACGATCCTCACTTATCTTAACGGCATAATGTTTGTGTAGAGCAAGCATTTCTCGGAATTATTAAGGCTCGTTAAAGAATTAAGTAGATTTCTGAGTGAGAGCTATTAAAATTGCAGATATTTTGGAAGTTCGGGAAAATAATCGGCGTCAGTGACGACTTTGTGACGGCAATGAGCAGTCTGCTAAGTTAATCGATTGGGTGAACAAATACCTAAGATATGCAAGAAGATATGGTGGACACTTTTCTCAGATATGGACTCTTCCTTGGTGCCGTTTTTCAATTGATTTGCATTGGGGCCGTGATAATGATGCCCGATGTAACTAGCGATCCTCCACCGGACACAACTAATGTACGAATAAATGGCAATGCTAATGCTAACCATGTATGGCTCAGTTCATTCATCTTTAACCTTTACTCACTCATTTAACTCAATTGCCCTCGTTTTCGCTTCTCTCTCTATTAATAAATCTTTTATTCCCAATCGAAGCTGTTCCTTATCTCTGCCTAATAATAATTGCTTCTCAATATCCCAATTAATATTTGTCGTGAACATTAATTCATCCATTAATTAAAACATTTTAACAACCCAGACATCACTAGTATAACCTTTTCAATTCCAATCTTTAACATTTGTTTACGCAAATACTATATTATTTAGGCCTGAAGAGCTAGTTTTCAAATTATAATCGTGAATTAATTGGCCATATATCGTGTAACTCCGTATTACAGCTCATTAGATTATAGTTTTAGCCAAGGGAAACGTTTTCGAAAATGACTACAGGCCCCTTGGTTTTAGCTTTAAAAATTTTCCTTGCCATTCCTTGTTATAATCATCATTTGGTTTATGTTGGCAAATGATGACAATTTCTTTCATGGGGAGAATGTGTTCGTATTTATACGAAACACTACAACCTATTTAATTGTTTTTAAATGAATTTTGACAGGAGTCAGATAGCGATGAGGTACAAACATCGGATCAAGAAAGCCCACAGGTTTCCCCGACAAGGCATCTTCGTATGACTAAACGGGAGAAGAAAAAGCGCCGCTGATTGTTAAGAAGTGATAAAAAAGTAGCTAGATGACTGTTTTTATATTTTTTATTTTTAAAATGTCACTGATAAGAATGATAAGTTACTAGTTAAGGAATTCCACCTTCAGATACTACATTACTCTTAAATAAACTTCAACAACTGTGGTTATTAACAAAGGAATATACTTAATTACAATTCCCCTGTAGCCATACAACAAAATGAGATTTTCATTCCATGCTAAATGCATGAATGACACTAATTTTTATTACCAACGTATACAATAAAATAGGCTAACTTCTATTTCTCCAGTGTCATGTGCTTTTCGTGCAATATTGAAACGTAAACTAGTTATAATTCTAACAAAGGCTTGGTTGGTGAATGGTGACTATAATACTATATAGAAAGCAATGGCAATCTTGCTACGAAGAGATACAGAAAGGTAAAATTATAATGAGAATAATATATTCATATTAAAATAAACAATAGGTGTAAGCAGGCAATCTAATAGGAACTAGAATGATGTACATAAATGAGATCTTATTGTTGAACAAAAGTGTATTTACAAATATGCATAGACTTACCATACCTGATTGATTGTAATAATTCGCATTTGTGAAATGTCAGGTTAAAGTAGATATTATTGACTTTTGCCTTTTATTACATAATTACATTTACTACTCTACAAAACTTTGTATTAAGGAATGCATAACTGACTTCGGCTGTTTTAATATGTATGTTATGCATTCTCTTATAATATTATACAGATAACAAATGTAAAATATAATGTACTATTTAATGTTTTTCTGATAAAAATCCTTTCAAATGAAAGAACTGAGAAAAGTGATGTCGGATATTGGATGATGATTTGAATGCGTATGATAAAATCTCGTGGATGAAATAAAGATGAACTTTGAATTGAAATGAAGATCTCTAGCGCACCAGATGCATTTTTCTTTGGCATACAATGTAGATGTTATGATTAAGAATCAGGAGATTCACAAGAAATGTTTTTTTATCCATCCATACATAGACTTTTATTTGAATTCGACTCCTGTGTTTACATTACATAATTATCAATCAGTAGTAAGTATAGTAGGTAGGATTTACTGGTATAACAGGTAATAGTATTATCATACTATAAATAGCTACAATAAACAGAAAAAGAGGATTACAGGACAAACTCTCGTATTTTGATATATTTAAGACTATGACATTTGGATTTTTGCTATTTCAACTAATTTTCTATTAAATTCAATATTATTCAGAATTAATTATGTAGGGGTACATTAAAATTACAATTCACTAACATACATTTACGACATCCGACTGCAAGAAGACAAATCGCACAATATTTTGCGACCAACTAAGGAATTAGATCTGAGTTGATCTAAGACTAAGTTGATCGGGTACAGGGTTAAAAACCCTTTGATTTTGATAGTTGATTCAATGTGCTGCATATAAAGTAGAACAAATCGACAAGGGAAGGCAAGAAGCTACTTGTGCCAGATGTTTCAATTTGCTCAGATCATAGCCAAGCCAATTAATTGTCGGAGAAAGCAAAGAAACGAGCAGATGCAGTAATACATAAATTGTATGAGTATGCAATTAATGCACTATTGAGGATTAAATGTTAGAATTTGACATTATTATAACTTAATTGCTAACAGTAAGAGTAGTTAGGTACCTTATCTAATCAAATCTTATAAGTAAATGCCTAGTGCAGTACAAGTTTAAACAGCAATTTGATAATGACTTACAGGTATTATTCAACTCTGAATTTATATTCCATAATGCCACTATTATTTACTAAGTATGGGACAATGACATGATGAGCATGACATGAGAGGCAATGTTCATACATTTCAATGCAAATACTTACAGATAATTCCAAGTTTCTACTGTGAATTGTAGGCTTAATATTATGTGTTCTAGATTTCGATCTACTACATTGTCCATTGTATGTATTCAATAAAGTTACTTAACAAATAATTCCCCTGTCTGCTTCTTTCTGTAACAGGTTTTCACTAATTGCAATTTTGCATTTC
The DNA here is from genome assembly GCA_019776445.1 of Tomocerus maximus. Classification (NCBI taxonomy): domain Eukaryota; kingdom Metazoa; phylum Arthropoda; class Collembola; order Entomobryomorpha; family Tomoceridae; genus Tomocerus; species Tomocerus maximus. The sequence goes on along the minus strand of JABASH010001276.1, from coordinate 16,187 downwards.
ATATTGACATTTCAAAACGGATACGGATGTTATTTAATTATTGTTTGCCATTTTAATTAACCTTCTGTAACTGTAAGACTGTAACTGTGCCTATTTTTGTCTGGTACACGATAATACATAAAAATTCATAAGATTCTTCCTTATCTATACACAGCTGTGTTGAACCACACATATTTTAACACTTCTAGTGCTTTTGCAAGAGATTTTGCAAGGACACACTCTACCTAAAAATTGAATAGCATAATATCTACTAACATTTGGTTGCTGTCCAAATGGTACTTCAAACTTCATTAGTATTTTAAATTCACTACATTTCTGAAACATTTAATTGAAACATCAAAGTTTAGTTCAGCTACCAACTACGGTTTCCATTTATTTTCCTGACAGTGACAATGACCACAAATGTTAAATCATTGAGTATGTGAAGGTTATTATTAATTTGCCTGTGTCTACCTAAAACTCTTAATAACTGCATGTGTATGCTAGTTGAATTACAATATAAGTTAAGTACCTATTCCTGTTGTGTAAGTTATCTATTTTCTTCATTTTTACTGCAAATTCAAAAGTTGTAAGATATAAGTTTCATAATAATCAAATCGTTACTGTAATGCAACTTGCCGGGAGGGCATTGTAATGTTATTATTACACATTATCATGTATATACACTAATCAAGTTTTCAACTACAGAGTTTAATCTGGTCTGCATTCTGCACTGTACCACACTAATGGACAGAAATGCATTTAATTATTCAAGTGAAGCTACAGGTAAGTAAAACATTAACTCTAAACATCAAGCTACTATATTTCAAGTGGAGTTTGCATTATTATGATTATTACAATTAACTGCGATGAAATTTTCATTTACATTTTGCCTGCACTATAGTCCCAGAATGGGTTCCTGTTCCTGCTCATTTCCTTTCTATATAATTGTGTTGATAAAATTCAAGAAGCAAAGAATCTGCGTATAATTGCATGTTGCATATATGGAGTTAAGTTTATCTTGCAGGTTTCTATAATGGGAAAAGGTATAGTGTCATGGTGGATTGCGGTTGGTTAGCGAACCTTCTGCAAAACAATTGCATTTGTTTGCCAAATATCATTTATTTGACATCAATACGGGATTATTATTTTATTATCATGTATCATGTAGGATAAAATTCAACTGGTATGAATGACGCAAAGCAAAGCTTCGGATTTGTAGACGATTATTCATTCAAAAATCAGTATGTATGGTGGATGCTATTAATTATGTATCAGTTTGTCGAATACTTCGTTATAATTAATAAGATTTTCAAAAATCAACTCAAAAAATTACCAAAAACTGGCCAAAATAGATTCGCTGTTTCTGGAGTCACGTTTAACCCTCCACTTCGACTTTCACATGATTCTCATCTGAAAAAAAAATTTAAGGTCAAAGTATTTTCTTTATCAGTGACAAAATTACTACACATTTTCAAAACATATATTACTAGAATTGGGTGCCTTCCCCTCAGGACTAGATTCATTCACTTCTCCTTTCACAGATCCAACTGAGTTGGTATTTTCATTTGTCTTTCCTTGGCCAAGACTATAATTAGATAAGTAAACTTAGTAAGCTTGGTAGTTTGCACAAACAATTTCTCCTTCGAGAACAAATTAGGGTGAATATTCATTTATAATATTTATAGTAACTCACGCTTTATCGTTAGTTACTCCACTGGGCTCCTTAAATGAAACTCCTTTTGCTTTGTTAGATGAAGAATTTGAGACTGCGCCACTATTCTGAGTTCCTTTACCGCTGGACTCACCAGGCTTCTTCATTATAGACTTTTTCTATGAAAATATACAAACTATATTTTACCTTCCGACAATACAAAAGCATAATAATGAAATACTTTATCTTAAATCAAACGTTACATTTAAAGTTGATCGTAATACGCATAATAATAGCAATAGCATATGTAAATTAAATGAACAAGAATTTAATTGTTAATTAAGTACCTGACTTTTATTGGCATTTTTCTTTTGATGCCAATTATTGGTAGTCTGAGATCCACCCCTATTTGGCACTTTGTTCCCTCCACCAGAGATTCGCATTTGGTCAAATAACGAAGCCATCTGCAGAGTAATAAAAATTGTGCAAGTTAGGGGATCTGATCTTTTGCAAAACGTAATTTATGTCTATGACTGGAGTGGATGTGATATAAATTATTTACATGAGCCTGCTGGTGTACATTGGCAACACCAAGTGGGAGCCGTGTATTACGTCCAGTGATGTTTGCATGATGAGGTAAATTCCCATTAGGACCATAATTGGCTCCCCAAGAGCCCACAATTTGTCCTGCGATTTCCAAATGACCGCCTCTTGGCTGTACCCGTCGTTGCCTTCCTGGAATATCTGCGAGTAAAGGAACTGCTCTATTCTGGAGACTTGAGAGTCCAGAGTAATATCCAGACGAACTGCCATATAAACTTGCAAATGGATCTGCCGAATTTAAAATTCCAGTTGTGTGCCCTCCGAATGGACTATTATTTCCGAGATGCACAGGAACCCGAGCTCGGCTACTAGAATTAGATGCTGCGGCTGCAGCTGCTGCCAACTGAGAAAGACTTGGGCTATATCCATGTCCATGTTGATTGTACTGTGTTTGTAAATAGGTTGTTCTAGGTGGGGCAATCATTTGGTTCATTAGTGGAGCTAAAGAAAATATAACAGAATATATAGACCTTCTAATTCCTGCACCACATGCCATTATCGTGGTATTTATTAATACTTAACACTATTATTATCACGTTACATAACATAAGCATTACCCGCATTGGAAAGCAAGAAGCCAGAGTTGAGGGTTTGGGGAGGTTGTACAAACTGCACTTTTATTCCTTCAACAACTGCACTTCGCAACTGATCAATGTTGTACACCAGGTCCATTTTGTATCCACAAATTTCAGCCAGACTTTTCCCTATTGACTGTTGCTCAAGAATATAATTAAAAACTTTTCCATTAAAGAAAAGCCAGGGACAGAAGAGCATGTATGGAATCGGGGCACCACAAGCGTCGTTTGCAAGAAGAGCCATTTCAACTCCTTCCATGAACATGTGGGACAGGTGAACTCCTCTCATGGTCAAGTTAGTCATCTGAAAACAAACAAATATTTAATACATACAAAAAAAGAGAACAAAATAAAAATTAAAATGCTTACTTCAATGTCTTGAGCAATATTTGGATCGGTCATATCTTGAATAAAAGCCTGAGCTATGAAGGCATCGAGTTCATTTTTTCTAAAAACCTTACGCTCAGATGACAAGATGTACCTATGTAAAAAATCGTTAGTAACTTAAAAGTATATGTGGCATGTAGAAACTTTGTAATAGCCTATCCATTTGAACTGACCTCAAAACGCAAGTGAGGACAAGCATTTGTTGTGGAACACAGGTAGAGTCCAGAATGATTGCTTTGTCAGATTTCAAAATTGTAAGAAATGCTCGAATCCGTTTACGTTTACAATCCTCTTCCTCTCTGTAAATTACGTTGACAATTATGAGTCGCTATCTCACGGACGAGCAATAACATTAGATATTTGCAAATATAATTTTCACATACCCAAGCCAAAGTCTTTCAACAGTGGGAACGCCCCACCCAATCTCAACAGCCTGTACACTTTGTGTTTTGCAGGTTTTACTCTGAGGACAATACACAGTTTCCCTCACATGAAGATTAGGAACTTTTTCACCTTTTTGCTTAGCAAGAAAGTGCAAATGATGTAGATTGAAAAGAACAGCATAGACGCGTTGCCTCAATGGACGGAATAAATCGTGAGCCCTGGGCAATTCGCCTTTGATGTCCTCAATTATGACAGGAAGCTTTATTTCTTTCTGCGATAGATTAAAAAGTACAAATTACATGTTAGCTCAAACAGATTAACATACATACTTTATAAGTAGCATAAATACACACTCACGTTTCTAAAGATTTGGCAGATATATGGGGACATAAGACCACTTTTATGACGAGTAAGAGCCACTGTGTCAATCTCTTTATTCACACGGTACAAAAGTTTATCTAATGATGATGTTTTTGCTGTAGCATTAACAGATGTGGTAGCCCCATTTGTCACTGGAACAGATTCTGTCTCATTGTTCTCACTAAATACTTTTGATCCATCCTGTTTAAAAATATTAATGATGGAATTCAATGAAATATGAAATATTTAACTAATTAAGTATTCACGAATACAAATATTTTTGAAATATGCGTACTTCCAAATCAGCACCGTCTGATGGGAGGGTAGAGGTAGAGTTAGAATTAGTAGTAGCTGGTGCTGCGGGCTGCTCTTGAGTAGCAGCTTGGTTACTTTGGTTTTGTGCCTGAGCTTTTCCTTTCTTTCCTTTCGAACCTTTTGATTTACCTTCATTTTTCTGGGTAATTTTTGTAACATTAGAATCAGCGTAATAACGAAGGCATTTCACGACTTTGTCAATCAGTATCTTTGCATTTGCTTTCTCTTGATCAGTTTTCAAGCCAGACTTTGCAATCAATTCACCGATTTTTTCAGGGTCAGTCGTTTCTAAACTTTGAGTGAACTGAGCCACATTTTCTATCACAGACGCCTGTAGAATCACATTATGGAAATGAAACATTTGACAAATTCATTGTTTGCACATTTTAGGTGACATTGATACCTTTGATTGTTGATCAATCTGGAGAGAAGCGAAGAAGTCTTGGAGATCTTTGTCGGTGAGAATATGGTTACCCAATAAAGCAGCAAAAATCAGAAACTTGTCTTTTGGTAGACTCAAATTGTCGAAGACTTTCTTCAGTTTCACTTCTACTGTCTCCAGAGATCCCTACATAAAACCACAACGGTTGCAAGTAACAGCCAGCATGTAACAGTTTTAACAGTAACTCAGAAACATAGAGGATTATATAAATACAGAAACACAAAAAATTACCTTGAAGGTCAGTTTGAGCTTTTGAGCAGAAAAATAGCGCTGAGTGTCAAACACAAGAAACTCTGGATCGTCAGCTACGATCCCTTCAAAATTATTTCTTTGGCAAAATCGAACCAGATCTTTGTGATGATCATCAAGAGTGCACATCTGTAATAATATTTAATACAATACAGATACTCCAAGTAAAGACTATTATGGGTGACCACATAGGTAAATAAATAATACTACTCTAAACTTACTGTTTTCATGTGCAGTGTCCTAAATGCCAAACGCGCTGCAGAACGCAAAAACGCAGGAGGAACCCACCAAATTTTTGGTGGGGGTTTCTTTTTTGCAGAGACGTGTTTGTGTATCTCTTCAATAAATCGATATGTTTCCTCTTGCTTTTTGCACCACTCCGTTGTAACGCGGTCAGACTCTAAAGTTCCATTGAAAAAAATAACCAAATCCAAATTGGACCCATGAACCACTCCACAAAAATTCCTCAGGAATTGTTCCATTTTATTCCATTGACCACCGCAAACCCAATCTAAATACCAAAACCAAAGATTTTAAAAATGAAACACAAATACAGAAATGATGAGTATTGCTTAATTGATAATTGACGCCTGAAATTGTACCTGGGTAGTAGCCACCGTACAAGCGATCTAAACAACACTCTCCATCCACAACCAGTTTCAAAGGACCATCATTCTTTCTAGCTTTTATTTGTGATAGTCTTAACAGGTCAACCATTTCTGTAGCATCGGCTACATTCTGGATAATATGGGCCTGGAAATATCAGAAAAGAATTATTATTACCATTTACCAACTAAGCATTCAATAAAGAGTTACTCTCTCATTGACAAAGCTGGAGGGTTTACTTTCATAAACATTACAAATTACAATAAGAGCCAAGAGAAATTATTCCATTAAAGATTTCTAGTTTTAATCAGGTTTAATACCAAAAGTATACATAATTTTTAAAATGAAAATATATTTACCTGTAAATCTTGGATACCCATTGTGAAGTGACGAATTTAAGTGAAGTCCAACACTGAAAACCCTCTCCTGAAAAAATTAATTTCAAATACTGAGTAAATTTCCATGCATTAAAATAGACAGATAATAGCATCACATTTTTATTTCAGTTTTAACTATGCTATAAAAGATTCTTGTTATATGGTCCATTACCTGTTTTTACTGACTATTAAGTCTCAATGTCATATCATCAATCAGTCAGCAACAACCCGGAAATTCTTTGCGTAAAACTGACGACGCAACTCGACTGAGCCAGCTGAACGCTGGAGTTTCAACCTCAAATAATTGTTACTACTATTACTAAAAATGTATTATATTAATCTATTCCGTGTTGCGTCGGCTATTTTGTATTCCTTGTATCAAAACGAAAAGGGTATGCTGGATTCACACACACTACGCTTTAAACTTAAACTTGATTAACAATATTCAATAAAATATAAATTTATAATAATAAAAACATGTAGCGCAGATGGTAGAACCCTTCTTCGGTTTTGTTTACTTCCCCTTCAGTCGTTCAGTCTTCTAAATTCAAAATTTCCAAAAAAAACTTAAAAATATCACGCTTTTGACGACCATACAATTAAAACAATGCGTAAATTCCAATAATATTTTATAGTGAACATCTCGGAAAACTTACCAAAAATGTTTCGTAACAAGTAATTAATACATTCAAAGTATTTAGTTTCACGACGCTGGGTCCATCGTCAATTCCTTGTCAGCACAGCTAAAACATCTGGAAAACAAGCTAAAAAATAACAAAGTGAATATCCCGGAATTAATAAATGTTGTCGACCACAACATTTTGATCTCAAAAGTACAGACACTGACACACCTCTTTTCTCCAGCTATTTATAATTTAAACATAGCACTTACATTTTGCGCAATTTTAAGCAAAAAACAAAGAAAACTAATAAACTTGTGTGTAAAGACAACTTTGACTGTCAGGCTGCTAATTTTCCATATTAATATTATCTGTAATAGTAATTACTCCGTTGAAACTATGTAATGTACACCTGTCGTTCCACGAAGTGCATATCCGGCATGTCCGGCATACTGTTTTAGAAAATGTTCCTCATACACTACTATATAATTTCAAGCTTTCTTACAATTCTATCTGAATAATTCTAAATCAGAAAATATTTAGTTGGTAGAAATATGCCTAAATAGAACAGTTAACAGGAAGTGATTAAATGGATAGTTGTATAAAAGATTAGTTACCTGTTTTCGCCTCACTTAAATAGATGCAAGGAACGTGGGTCAAGTAGTAGCTGTTATAAATACATAGTAGAATATAATTTTTTAATACAAGAGTAGAAAAGAGCAAAAAATGAAAAAAGTTGCTTTTTGTCTTTAGCTAAAACTCAATCAACTATGGGGAGAAAATAGTGCAGACTGGAGAGTTGGAGCGTCGCAACTAATGTATTTAAGGTTGGAGTTGGGAGATGTATGTGAATGAGTGATGTACTGATGAAAAGGAGCAGATTCCAGGCAGGCAGGAGTAAGTCCAGGCTAGTTCTGTCCAGCCATATATATGTATATAGTATAGTGTAAAAAAGAGTGTCTATGTCTGTCCTCCCTTCCCGTTTGGTGTTCAATGCTGATCTTCAACTGAATTGAATTGACGGCCGATTGGTTCAATTGAGGAAGATGTACAATGTACATGCATTACATACTCAAGCCCTCAAACTCGACTAAAATGTAGAATCGTAAGCATAGAAAGGGAAGCCTAGTTCAAAATACTCACTCAGTCAGTCAGACCTATAGAGAGTCGACGACGTACTTAGGAATAGGAAAGACATGCCCCAATGTGTAATGTGAATGGACTTATCCAGCATGCATATTGCATACAAACACAGACAAGAACACAAACCGAGTTAAAGCAAAGTCTCTACATAACTACTTCTCCGTATTAGCTTATGTGTGTGCAGTATGTACTTACATAACTGGCATATACTTTCCAAACTTAATTTTATGTCGTATATACATACACGAACCAAATATCTTGTGTCTTATACTCATAGAATGTTGTGTGCCTATGGTTTTATATAGAATTTTACACTTACTAAAAATGTATCTTCAATAAATGTGCACTCTTGTGCTCCTCTGTTCCTTATAGCTGAAGTGCATGCAAGCAACGGTTTAGTTTAGTCGGCAAGGCATGCCGCTTACTTGCTTCCCAACCAAAACTATTTCCTTTCGTTTCGCCTGTGTTGAGCATGATGTGAATGTGATGTCAGCCCTGCCTCTTTCTCTTGTCTTTCACTCTCTCAGCTCCTACTACAGATGGCGAGTTTATTACACTTGCAGCCAAATGACAACCACCGTTCAACACAATCCTCTCTCTCAAATTAACTGTCTCAATCTCACTTACATACTCTTCCTACTCTACTTACTTTCTCTCCTGTTTAATCGATCAACCCTGCAAAGTCTAACTTTGTAACCGCAAGTGACACCATCACTTACATTTACATACAATCATACAATTAGTAAATCATTTCAAGTACCACAACTTACGAATTTAATAAGTTACTTTTTAACACTTGAATTATACTTAAGTAAGTTAAAGTTTCTTCATTCTGCAGTTAATACTTTCAACAAACGATTTATAGTCGCATTTTTACAGTACAGCTTTCACTAGGCTTAAAAATTCATACAGGTTTAAAGAAATTCAAGCTTTCAGAAAACTACTAGCTTAAAAATTGCTCAGAATTCTAGACCTATGAAATCTAGGAAGATAATGGTAAACACTACTATGACAGACACACACAGACACTTAAATTATTTTATTCGTTTTTTCCACTAAATCACTTAATAAATGCTTTATTGAGTACCTAAAAAATTATGATAATGTTACATTGTTACAATATTGGCATTGGTACCTGCAATGGTATCCTGCAGGGATTCACATTCGTGCTCAATAGATTTGGGAAGACGTGGTAGAATTTTTCCCGAAATAAAAATTTCATGATGCTTTAGATGGCTTCCGGAACAAAGTACTCACCCAGTGATTATGATTTCGTGTTAAATAAAACAGTATATGTAGTGTATAAACATAAACAGTATAGTCATATCATTTAATGAAGATTATCTTCTCTGAAGTACATCAAAAGATGAGCTATTTTTAACTGTATTCCTCCAGTATAGTGAAAAGATATTGGCTGATATCCCGATGAAATCATGCATTATAAATAAATGTAGCGAAATAAATCTTACTGTTCCGCTTGTAACATGGCCATGGCTTTGGTATAATAATGTCCATTGCTGTAATGTAACTAGCATTCCTTACTCTCTACCCAGAACTAGTGGGTGGTTAGGTTAGCCTTTGGAGATCTATGACGCAAATCTTGAAACTTGATTTTTTATGCAGAGACTGTTAAATATAAGGTTTTATCTTAAACAAGGCTTATATAGTAAGCTATTAAGTCAGGCCGAGCTATGTATAGCATATTATTACAATGGAAATTATATAGTGCCACTGTTGATACGAAATAAATAGTATAGTCTGCATAGTGGTGTTGTTGTGGGTAAACTGGGATTCATGTGATCTCGTTCACGTCAGAAAGTCGTTAACGATAAGCCAAAGGAGAAAGCACATGACAGTGACTAGTATACTAATAAGTACATACACTCACCTTGTATTATGCTACGTAAAGCATGATACTTATCTTATCATTATATAGTAACATGGATTGGCCATCCTGTTCTGAGAGGAAGTTGTAGTGCAGTTTCTGAAGTTTCTGGATTGTAGCATGCTGCACAGTCCTAAGTTTTACATTTCGGCAAACAAACACCCACACCGAGGGAAGAAAGCGGCTGTGCATCTGTTATTCGTTCCATTTACAGAAAGCGAAAATATGTTTTGTGCATTAATCTGGAACAGAGTTATCTCGTTCATAATAGACTCTAACTCAGAACTAAAGCATTATGGATAACCTCTAATCTTTAATTTATAACGTACATGTTCATGTAGCGATATCAGAACCAGGCAGGTTTCCTGACGCGCTATGTCCGGAGATTACTTTCACAAAGTTGCTCTTCCTGCCTAACCAATCAGCACTGTTTAAATTATGGAGATAATAATATGAATAGACTGTGCTGGGTAGATATGGATATTGTATGATTGTTAATAGAGAAGGGGTAACTGTTAATAATACTGCACAGTTACATAACATCAGAAGATTATAAATTAACAAGGTAATAAATATACTCCGGGTTAGAAAATAGAGACCAATGGCCATGCGACTGGAGTAGTTTCATTGTAAAATGTAATTAATGTAGGCTTAAAGCAAGAAAAATGACTGAACGTGTTCTTTTAAAGCTAACTAGACTGTTTTGCATGACACATAAAATGTGTTTTAACTACTATTAGGCAATAATGTGGTGAATAAAAAGGCACATGTCGGGCATATAGTGGATACATGTTTATACTTGAGCAAGAGCATAATTTCTGTAGGGCCTCGAGTGAAGTATGTAAAGTGTTGCTAAATAGAAGAGCAATGTTTATGTAGCGTCTCCACTTCAGTCCTCTCTTCAGATGCATTTAAAATAAAAAGCCCTTTTTCGCTAACGGGAGTGGGTGGTTTTCATTCCCGTGTCTGCCTACAACAATACCGGGCATGCGATCAAAGTGTCTCAACGAAAGCTCCTTTTCTCACTTTACTCACCAGAAGATAGAGGAATGAGGGAAAGGAGCCGGGTACTAGGACTTACACGAGACTTTTAAAGGTATCTTTCGAACAGGCCTATATGTAAGTACATTTCACACACACACACACACTCTTTCTCTCTCTGGTCCTGTCCCGTCCCGGGTTCCCTTCTCTCATCCATTTCAAGAAAACGAATGAAAATCAATAGTAAGAATGGTTATGTTTCAGTGTTAGACCAAAGGAAAGGTAGTTTTATACTTTCGTACAGTTCTCTTGCATGTATTTGCTACAGGGAATATACATATTTAAGTACTTCACAGGTATACTTGACTTAAGCCAGTTAATAGTACTCGAAAATGCTACTATAGATCTAATAAATGATAACTTCCTGACATAGTACCGCTTTTGTTGTACTAATTCGTTAGTTATATTTAACCAAGATAGGTGAATATTTAGTTAGGTGAACAAGATTTCAAGTTCAATGAAAACAATTTTCAAGCTTTAACGGGCATGGCACTACGGGTATTGGTTCGTATGAATAAGGTCTATCCCTCTCCAAGTCGTACCCTATTTCAGATCTGAAAGCATATTTATTTGTATTAATAAGATAGTAAATTAATTTCCATTCCGAAAATTTTATACGATTTCCACAACACAAGGGGTAGTTTCTTCCGGAGATGGATTTTCAGCGATTATGTAGTATCCTTTCCTTTATACCATACTTGATCTGGTGACATTGTGTTTCCAAACCCCAAGATTATGGGCTCTTACTATTATTTGTGAATGAAAAGTCTTCAAGGTGTCTGAATTTCAAGAAATCCAAACTTTAACTTTAAACCATCATACTTTAAAGAAAAACTATAAAATGCAATTATATGCAATTTTGGTTATGGATACATACTAAATTAGAACCTTGTGGCCTAGGCCAAGTACATAAGGTATGTATTTTTATTCCCTGTAATATATAGACATAGTCCGATGAGTATACGCAGTATAGTGTAGGAATGGGATATCTACATTAGGGAAATCCACAAATGTAGAAAGCACGGAGAAAGCAATAGAGAGAGTCGTAAGCCTCTGTTCTGTCCTACGGCACGAGACTGGAGAATCCAGTTCTAGTCTAACTATCCGAATCCGGGGTTTCGGTCGATAATTTCTCCTAGGTAACTATGAATGACGTTGAGTAAGCTTCTCTCACTTGGCTCTCCTGCTTTCCTTCGCACTAACTTCATACACACTCTTTTCTCTGCCCCTTTGGCAGCTTTAGCTAAATCCAACTCCAACTGCATCCACAAAACCCCTACTCAACTCAGCTCCGAACTCCGAACCCGGAGTACACTTTTTCCCGTCACACTCTTCTACACAATATACTTTCTAAATTCACGCTATTTTTGATCATTTACCAGTCATCAACAATCCTCTATCTTCTTACAACAGATCAGAAGTGGAAAACGTTTTCTCCACACGTGAACCTAGCTAACACCAGTTAGTCAACCCAAGGCGGATCAAAACAGAAAAAACAGATTAGTTTAAGCTCGGATCTTTATTTCTTCACAATTGTGTTTGGATAAACAAAAGTTTCTATAAAAAATAATTTTTAATACAAATTATATCAAGACACATTCTCCAGTTACATATCTTAAGCGGATTTTCACTGTGCATTCCGGATCTCTACATTTCTTGGCCATTTGATAATGTTAAAGTAAGTTCCAAATCTAATTCTCGATCTTTTTCACTAATCCTGGATTAGCAATAACACTACTTGATTAGAGAGAGATAAACCAATTTTCCATTTAATCCAGTTATACCAACACATTCGAAAAGGGGTTTATCCTCAATTCGTCATGCAAGACATCTTCAACTCAATTACTTAGTGGTGGGAATTAAATGGTTCGACATTTATAGTCAAGATCTAACTTCAATTTTCAATCTCAACAGTCCTATACGCTACTTCTAAAGGTACAAATTATAATAGCCAATTTCTTCCGGAAATGGATTTTCAGCGATTAGCATCATTTCCTTTATACCTGCCGAAATCTTTGCTAATAATAGGATCGTGTGAAAATAGTCACTCTTCCTGGCTTTATCCAATTAAGCAAACCATGCAATCGTGCGAGCTTATATATAGATTATTTTATTAATTATTATTTTCGATAACACTGCTTTCAAGTAGATTTAACACTTTTACAGTAATAATTAAATTCTACTTCCGTCAGGATTAGGATTCTGACAACCATTGAGCTTTAATATTTCATTTCATTTGCATCAGCTTTGCATATTTACTGCAAGAAAGTAATCCCATGAGCTGTGTGATATTTTCTTTGAATAAATTCCTACGTAAAGCTAAAATGTATCTATTAAAAAAAGGTGAGACGTCACCATAACTCCGCCTTTACTTTAGTTATAGTTGCTTTTATAACATACCGCATATCTAGTACCCACAACTCATAAAGTACCCTTACAAAGCGGAGGGAAAATCAAAATCAGTCTCACTTTCATCTGCGCCTACAATACATATATTTATCATAGCAATCCATATTTTTATCAATCCGTGATATTTTCACAACTATTTCAAATGTCACAAGCGTATCTTTTTAATCATACTACTTCCACCAATTTTCGAAGACTCCACACACCTTACCTTTACCTCTTGGTCAATGATTACTGATTGTGATTACCTCTGACTCATACTATTATTTATGCACTTATTAGAGTTAATTTGTAAAAATTGATGCCTTGTGAAAGGTCATAATAACGATATTTATACATAACCTGATTCGGCATGCTTTCAAGCTTTAAATACCACACCAAATCAAGGTCCAAGGTAATCAATCTTATCAATAATTAATCAAATCAGCTTGATTTCTGAACCGTCATTCTCATGAGAGACATTACATTAATGCTATTACCATTTTATTAGGATTAGTTTTTGGTTCCGTTGTGTTGTAGTAAATTTCCATACGAGCAATGCTGTGAATTATTTTTACTTATTAGGGAAAGTAAGAAAAGGACAGTCCGGAAAATGTACCCAGTGATTAAATATAAATTATGATCTATAAAATCTATAGTAAGTAATTTATAATTTAATCTCCAAAATGACTAAGCTAATTCTGCATTGCAGTGTCGTGTATTCTTAGAGGATGAGTTGCACCAAGTATAGATAAGTATAGCACTCTGGGCTCTCTTTAGGCTAGCAGAAGTGTAACAATGAGTGGGATAGGTCGGTTCTATATTACAGAAATGTTTTCCTGACCTGACAGTGCAGCATACTGAGACAATTGTCCCTACATACTATGTAGAGAGAGCATCCTGTGAAAGTGTAAATATAGTAGGTATAACTTTAGAAAATGGTCACGTTGGGACTTGGGCCTAAGGAGGCAGGTAATAACTAGTAATGTTCGTTCGCATACTTTTCAGTAACGTTCTGTACCGGCATCAGAGGATGACCTCATTAAATATGTAGGCTATACTAGAAGCGTAGAAGCTATAGTAGTTGCAGTTGGTTTGAATTTAAGTTAATTAAAGATTAGTGCAATTGTCAAATAAGGTACAATACAGATCAATAGTACATTAATAGCCATCCATTAGCATCGTTCCATTGGCATTGGCACAATTTGGCTGAGTCACATGATAAAAACATTGAAACCTTGAAATATTGTTAGTGCGAACTGACGGGAGTAGTACAGAGACAAATTATAAATAATCATGATCTAATATGCAGTAGTACCTTACCCTGGACTGTAGAATATCTGTAGCGCTCTTATTAGAATTCGTGCAAAATGAATCTTTCCTGAAGTTTCGCTATAGTGTCTGTTACTCTGTCATTTGCAAATTAGAGTTTATAGTTAGTATTATAGGCCCACTGGCTTATAGTGTATATGAAAAGAGTAATTTGTATTCAGCTAGGTTAATAGGGAGTAATTTGATATCCGACATGACGACTTGATGACTACCAGGCTTTTCCAAGAATCACTGGATCTCCCTTCTGTGTTGTTTTATTTCTGGTTGACTTGTTAAAGGTTAATTGTAGTTTGCAATGGTGATACAGATACATTGCATTAATTAACTATCGTTGAAAAATACACGTGCTTTTTGACAGCCACACTTTAGTAAATGCATGAATGGGCAATGTCACCAAAAAATAAATGTGAATGAGATCTCTATAAAGTATAAAGACATCTTTTCCTCCATTCTGAAGTAAGTAACATTATATAACATTTATAAGTATGGAGATTATTAAGTACATAGCTACATAGGTATCTTCTATCTGTGATTCTATAACTAGTTATAAATAGCACACAGAAATAAGTAAAGCTAAATAAATAAACTTGAATTCAAGGAACTAAAATTGAGTATTCTATTGCGGAAGGAAGAAAATAATTATCCAAATAGATCACAGTGGATTCTATACATAAGAGTGAATAAACATCACTGTCTGAGTCTGAATTCTGAATAGAAAATAATGAGAATGAGATATCATCTTCAAAATCCTCATGCATGACGCTATGACGTAAATATTCTAGCTAGATGTGCTTCTCTACTCTAATTAGCTTGTTATTTGAAGTCTTCAGAATAGGCCTTTCATTATTGTCGTAGTTCAATCAAAGGAAAACAAAATGGTTCATTCACTCAAGAGTTTTTCAAGTTCTTTCAGGAATCTCCTTCAAATAACTCGCTAAGCAAAGTAGTTTTATTACATTTATACATAATATTATATCCTTTCTTTTACTTTCTTATTTCTTATTTCTAAATATGAAATAGTTATAAAGTTGAAATTATTGTCAAACATTGTAGCACTACATAGTAGTAATTAGGTATCATGAGTGTAATGTTAATTTTAATTAATCCAGCTTATCTTTAGACAAATGGAGTTCTCACCTTTTGTACTTTCACAACACTGTGCTCATAGGGGCATTGGGTCTTGTACCTAGAAGAGTGATAAGTTCTTGACAACATAATTTTCGTATGAATCAATTCTTGTTTGATCAATGAACTTAGTCATTTATATCTATGTACTTGGGCTGTTTAGTTTAACTGGTTTATTAGACCGGGTTATTAGATCAACAGAAAATTATTTAGCTACTTTAGTACAGAAAACATGTTGGAAATGGGTCTTGTGTTGGCTACAATGTGTACCATATTATCTACATGAATGTATATGTATACTTTTTGTTCAATCTGATCAAACAGTGAGACCGTTTTTAGTACATTTATAGTTACTTATTGCATGTATTCCTTATAGTTACTTATTTATAGCCCCAAATTATTTTCAATTTTACATTGCCATTATTATAAAAATTCATGTAACCCACGTGTGTAACTTGTAACCCGACCAAAGCAAAACTTTCTCTTTTAGGTGAAAGCATTGGTGAAAGTTCAATTTGATGCGTTTGATTTGGGAGGAAAATGGAAAGCTCTAAGTTTTAATCTTTAATTCACAAAATTAAACTTCAACACAAATAAAGATTCATTTAGTTAAACAACAATTAAGATTTAAGGGTGTGCGATACCCGGCCCCGATAAAGGGATTTTGCCTACACCATAGTACCACTGTGCCAACGAAAGCATTTGTCTGTGTAGTTTCAGATTCT
>JABASH010001275.1:0-27761 GCA_019776445.1 Tomocerus maximus | reverse complement strand
GGGTTGGGTCTCCCCCCCCCAACCCAGAGTATACTCTGGGTGGGGGGAAGAATATACTCTGCGTTTAGGGGAAGTATACTCTCACTCTGGGTTGGGGAAAAGAGTATGCTCTGGGTTAGGGAGAAAGTGGGGATGATTACATACTCTGCACAGATGACTAAATGCTGTCCTCTAATAGTAGTATAAGATAGATGAGTCCAGGCTTTGTTCGGTGTACACTTGATATGTACCTCGACAGCGTCTCATTGGTTTGGTGTACACTTGATAAGTGCCTCGACAACATTTGATTGGTACATGATCGTTAGAAGTTAGAATTTACACTATGGAATGGACAGTATACGCTTTTCCGCTTCTTGGAGTAAGCAAAGGGGCCAGAGTGGGAAAATTTGAAATTTTCTTGGTATACTCTGGGGGGGGGGGAGTATACTCTGGATTGGAGGGGATACTTTGGGCCTTGCTCTGTGCCGGATATGTTTAATCTGTGCTGAGAAGAGCACAATGTACAACATTCCCCAAAAAGGCGAAGCATAGAGTATACTGTATACTCCCCATTTTCCGAAAACCCGATTACATTTGCGATTATTATAACAGAAACTGTTTTATGTTATCGATTTTAAGTTTAGAAAATAATCACCAAAACATTTTTGGGAAGTGTTCAATTCTTTGGAGTAGAGTATTCTTTCGATTGAAACTCTTCCTCGGAAAGAGTATATTCGGTCCTGGTTTTTTACTGGTAAATCAACTTATTAATTAATATAATAATATCTGTTTTTATCTGTTTTAATCTATAATATTACTAGCACTTAAGTGGCAAGTAGAGCATTAATTATGTTTGTTCGTTATGGGTGGTAGAGGTTTACTATGAGGAGAGCAATAATTCTATTAATTGTAATAGGCAACTTTATGTAAGAATTCGATTCGATTTCTTATTCCAAGAGAATATGATAGCGCCTTTCTACAAACGTTAAACGTTTCAAATCTGCATTGCATCTCGATAAGATTGCTATAAGAAATCATTACTATACTATCAAGTGATTGATGAAATCATTTTTAGTACGAGCAAGTATTAAGATTAAAATTATTCTAAACTGTAAATAAAAGAAACATGAATGAATGAAATATTATATATAAGCATGTAGTGTATAGGTTGGTGTATAGGTACAGTATAAGTAAATATATTTGTGCAAGGAGGTTCCTACACGACGTATGTAGTAGACTGTTTATAATTTTGATGGAAAGTTTCATGACAAGCCTTTAGCAGGTATTTAAAAAGAACTAAGTGTTCAAAAATGCGAAGGAAAGTTGAAGCTGTTGAAAAGAAATAAATGCATTTTAATTAGTACCTATTGAAGCGAAGGGAATGCGAGTGTAAAATAGTGTAAATTTTATCCGAATTTTGTGGAGTAGGTAGCGGATTTACATTTTCTTGCCCGTGCATTATTAGGTCACACGATACGAGACTCAGTGCGAATGACGTAAGTAGGTGTGTTAAAAGATAAAATATATGCAAAGCAGAATCCGTTATGATAAATATTACATGCTTAGGATTCCACTAACAATAAGTATATCATTTAGATTGTGAAACATTCCCAAAACGTAACATAATACTACGTATGTGCTAAGTAGAACAATGAGGAAAGTGTGGAGAAAAGAAAAGTTGTGTACCTACCTATACTATTAACAAGTAAGTCATATATTTTCTATAGTATAAAGCAGAAGGAGTTCATTAAAAAATGAAAGAATAGTAGAGACGAGAGAGAACAGGATGTAGTATGGAACACAGTTTTGTAGGAAGGAAAGGAGAAGAAAGTTGTGGTGAAAGTCTTTGTGGTTTCTGTAGACGTAACCTGGCTCGATTCGACACCCGACCAACCAACCGACTCACTTTTGGCGAGGCTCGATCTACTATTCGACGAAATACGTAGATTTGAGAAGTGAAAGAAAGCTTCGTTGGTGAATGAATGTGGGTCTCCTTCGTTTCGTCTGGATTGGTTTGGTTTGGCGTGTGTGGTGAAAGTCTCTGTCTCGTCTGGCCTTCTCTCTTCTATTAATGAATACCTATACATACATACATAGATAGGTACATACATTTAAATAGTAAATGCTAGTAGTCTCATCTACTTATACTAACTCAACAAAAGCTGGAGGGAACTATTTTACTCCCAACGTAGCAACTGCTTCGTTTATCAGGATATAATATTTATTTCCCTAAAAATGGTCCCTAAACGATTTTGTATGTGCATAATGTTATATTTAAAACAGTAAGTTATAGCACAATTACAAAAATTCTTCTTCAAAACGTCAAATATGCTTTTTTGTGTACAGTTTCCATGCTTCCAAAGTAGTTGAGATTGAGAGTGTCACAGGAAAGGGGTCCCCTCAAAGTTGCGATCAGACTGACTACGCCTCTGAGAGCAACAATACTATTACATGGAATGGAAGGGAGAAAGGCGTCAAGTTTACAGTACAGTTTACAGGTATACATACTACTACTGCTGTGTCTTCTGCATGTTTGTAGCATTTAGAAGAGTATTAGTACCTACATAATAGGGAGGCAAGATAGTAGTAGTTGTTAGAAAGTACGGAAAGCAATTTAAAAGAACTTTCTCTGAGTAGGGAAGGACAGGCGGACTAGTAAGCAATAGATAGATAGAGCGGGTGCTGGCTACAGAGCATTACTAATAGGAAAACTAACTACTATATGTACACACACGTACGGGAGGAGGAGGACGGTTGGATGAGTAGAACACACACACACATACATACACACACACTCAGAGAGAGAGAGAAAGAGAGTAAGTAGTAGCAGTCAGTAGTGGGGAATGGGAAGAGACGGGTAATGTAAAAGTGCCTGGTTAGATAGGAGAAATTCACCGGAGAAATTTTGGTTGTATGGGTTTGGGTTAGGTGGTGCTCGGACAGAGGGTGGGAGAGGGAGTCAAGGATTGTCGAAAAGCGTCAGAGTTCGGGGACAGTATAAAAAGCGTGAGGGATGAAGGAGAGGTGTGTCAATCGCAGTCGCAATGATGAAAGTGAAAGGGAAGGAGCCATGGCGTTCACAAAGTTCACATTCACAATCACAAATCCGAACGGTGATGACAGTGACTAGTGACAATGAAGTTTTCTCAATCTACCCGTTGTTACTGGACACATTTTCGTGGCCTAATTAAGTGCACAATGAAGTGGTGATTAGGTCGAATGTGGTGCTAAGGGTGGGTGATGGCTCACCATGGGCATCTCTTTGCCAAAAAGACTTTCCACAAGCCCACTTACTGCCATCACTGCACCGATATGTTATGGGGTCTTATTCAACAAGGATACATTTGTGAAGGTAGTTTTCAGTTTTACATAAAAACAACCGATTGACCACAACATTCACTTTTTCTATTTTAATCTCACCTGGATGTGTTACACCTGCTTTATTCTTCAGTCAATTACTCTCCAATTGCACTCACTACTTTTCCTTCTTACAAAATCTCGGAGAAAGTCTTAATTGATTCACACCCAAAGAATTTCGAAGAAATTCCACGTTTTAATTTGTTTCACAGTTTACTTATGCGGTGTACCAATACTCTGACTTACAGAGCTAAATTACAGAGCTAGTTTGAAATAAAATGCACCAATAATTGTTATTTATTAGTATTTTTATAGTGTTCCTCTTCGGGAGAAAGCACGAATTTCTTTCTTTCATTATACAGTAATAACCTACTTAATGTAGTCAAAAGTCAAAGTAGTCAAACTTTCCTTTGCTCTCGTCATACTCAATAATACTAATACTAAAAATGTATCCCATCATTTAAAATGTCCAAAAAGCAGGTTAGTATGTGGGAAAGCAAGTTGGTGGGGAACTTTCTCTTCAGTTAAACCACAATTCAACGTAAACGTATATAATTAAATCTTTATTGATTACTGTACATTTTTACTTTCCTAAAAAAACTCAATCGCCAAAAAACGTTTTATGCTCCAATGATTGATAATATATACCAACAGACAGTTGGATAGTATTAAGATGTTTAATATTACGATATTTACTTAGGTATTGGAGGTATTCATGAAAAGACCTTCAAAGCGGAGTTTATATAGGTACATTATTTTCGAAATAAGTTCCCCGAAAGTTGATTTCGAAGAAAGCAAAATGTAGCTTTTGAGGAGACCATTCAAGAGGGAAAAGAATCAGCATTCATCATTCACACACGTACAGTCTTACCCATGTAGAGTTTTAACTGATCATTCGATTTGTTTATTTACAGTATGCAACTTTGTGGTGCACGATCGCTGCCTGAAAAATGTGCTGTCACCTTGTTCAACTGTGGCAATATCTTACGTAAAGGTAATACTTACTTAAAATTATGAAAATCCGTTTTCTGTTTATAATACTTTGCTGTTATTCGTCATATTGACTTTGATATTTTTAGACTCCTGTGGCTCACTGTTGGTCGGAACCAGGTCACTTTAAACGAAAATTTTGCCAAGTGTGTCGGAAGCGTTTGGATGATAGCCCTGCACAACGATGTGAAAGTAGGTTGACACTGGCCATTTTCACACTTTTCATAACAAAAGTAAGTAAAAGCCTAAATTTTTAATTTCTTTTGCAGTTTGTGAATACTTTGTTCACGTGGAGTGTGTGGAGCTGTCGGTGCCGAACTGTAAAGAATGTGCCACATATTTCCCCGGTCGAGAATTGTCTTCAGTAAGGCACATTCACCATTGGCGAGAAGGAAATCTCGCCTCAAATTCCAAATGCGCTGTTTGTAAGAAGACTTGCTGGTCTTCAGAATGTCTGTCCGGTTACAGGTACGCAAACTAACAAACTTAACACAAAAATACTAAAAACAAATCATTACTATTTTATACAAAGTTAAATATATCCCTCTAACCTTTTTAAGTACATATCCAATCCAAATATCCTTCTTGTCGTTTTATTTTATAAATTTTCCTTGTTCAAAAATATGACTAATGTACTGTACTAATCGGAAGTTCCTTCTTTTCTTGATTTGAAAATTTTTGGGGGGGTTTCTCAAATTAATAAATTACATAGAACGCCCAGTAGACAGAACAAGTAGCCGCGTTGTTTTGTTGATTCAACTAATTATCATTAAAGTTTTGCACCGATGATTTGCAATACATTACATTAGTAAAATCGCTTTGGTTTCTTTTCGTATGATTTATCATTATGATAATATTATTAGACTGTGGAATATTTGACATACTGTAGGCATGTATATTTTAAATTGTCTGGTCCTAAAATATAGACGTTTCCTGAAACGTGGTACCCTAATGAAGGTGGCCTACAGGTGAGGTTGTGGTTGTACTGAAGTAGTGTCTGTAGTTCTTAGTAGTTAGCTGTGTTTGGCACAGTAGGCTAAATTATTATCATTCCTTGTTTAACTCATTAACTCTAACTTTACATTTGCTACCTATAATAGTTGCTGTATAATTTGTCCTAACCAGAAGTACTTTTTGTTACACTACTGTACTTATTTTGTTTTCAATAGCTATGCGTGTAACTCTACTTCATATTTCTTAAAGCACATTTTTATTAATATCTTATTTGTTATTTAACACAACACAATGTTTAAAAAAATAATATTGCCTTCAGAAATTCTGGTTTGAAGACTGTAGTAGCTTAGATTGACATGGGTGTTTAACTAACCTTTTTTGGGCTGAACTGAATTTACGTTTTTGTAAATCAAATCTAATTATTTTTATTTTCCATAAGAATTTTGTTTAAAAACCTTTCCTAAATGCATTTTTTCTTGTGTGCACCACAACCCATAATATTCAAAATGGCTCACTTTTTGTATTTTTTAGATGCGAATGGTGCGGAGCCACTGCCCATCCAGCTTGTCACAAATCATTACCCGCAGAATGCAATTTCGGTATCCTGGAGCCGATTTACCTTCCTCCACATTCTGTCTCCATTCCCAGAACAGAAGTTCCAATGGAAACTATTATAGGAGTTTCGTCAAAGAATGTCAAGTCCAAAGAATCCATTACAAGGGAGTTTTCTTGTCGTAAGTTTTCCAGAATACTAATTCATATTTACATATTAAGAAATTGTCTTTAGTATTTTTATTTATTGTTTTTTTATGCTGTGTATTTGTAAATGTTTCATTAAGTAATATAGTAATCACGTTGCTTAATATTGCCTTCTTAAACAAAATTACTGGAAAGGCATGTCCTCTATATGAGTAGATTTTATTATGTAGATATTTTAGTTTCATTTGCCATCAGTCTAGTCTAAACTAAATATTACATTAGTATGTACATATATACACACTACTATCATAAAAAATTGTTATGAGTTGTGAGGTTGTGACTGACAAAACAACTGACAAGCAAACTAATGCGGTCTTGACTTCGTGACTGCAGTTTAAATGTTAATGCTAGCAAAATAAAAGCATTTCGTGTTACATAAAATGCGATGACCTTATCAATAGTTAACAAATAGTTTTTGGTTAGTAAAGTAAATGTATGATTTAATTTTTTGTTGATTTTTGCTTTTCTGTCAACAACAATGTTTGCTTTCGCTTAGAATGTGCCAAGTATCCAAAACTTTGTTTCCCAAGGAAGAAATGGCAAAGGTACTGCAGACACTTATCAACTCAAGGTGAGTGTGAAACATATAACCAAAATGTAATTGGAATGTGTTTTATGGCTGTTTTGCTATTTATGTCGTGTAATAGTAAGTGCTAAAGCTTGCCAAACGTTTTGTCTTATTTATTGATAGCCTTTTATTCTGTGTTTGTATTCCGTAATTTCCATTACTTTTGTAATGTCTGGAATGGAAGTATCCGTTGTATTTTAATTTTATATACTCTACTGTGGGAATACTTTTTTCTCCAGTATGTTTTATTATAAATATATAATAAATCCCAATAATTGCCTGCTTATTACTATGTCACTAAAATATATTTTAATTTTTCTTGAAGGCCTAATTGAACTGTTCTATTGTGTGTATACATAAAAGTATTTAAGAAAAGCACTTACTAAAGTTTTAATGACTAAAATGGGAAATGACATGCAAAATATAACTACAGATTTTGATTGATAATATTATATTGTGGTTTCAATTTGCACAGCTCGAAGTATATCAGAAGAATTCAGTAGCGGTGATAGAGACACGAAACCACTTCCAAGTCGAGATGGAAGAGGAGACTCTGAATCAGAGTCAGTTCCGTCTTCTGCAGGTTCCAGAAGTCATGACAAAGAGCGTGAGCGGGATGAAGAGTCGATAAAAGTCTATGACGGAAATCAAGGACTTCGAAGGAAACAATTTCGACCAGTTCAAATTGCTAAAACTGCCTCAGTGGATCAAATTCTTTCAGCAGCCCTTAAAAGTTTCCATATTACGAAACCAACGGACAGTTACTATCTCACGGATGCAAGCGACGACGAACAAGTAGAAATAAATGATCCAAATCCATTACAATGTCTAAAGAGGAGGGAGGGAAAAAGGCCAGCAGTATTCATCCGTTTTCGGTGAGTCAATCCCAATCTCCCTTTTTGATTATAAAATAAGAATGTAGCGCCATGTGCAAAGGAATCTATTAGTAGACAATAGTAGACATTTAGGTACATGTTCATTATCCAAAAATACATGTGTGTTGGTACTGCATGACATGGCCACATTGACATGCAAGCTAAGCGTCCGGATGAGTTCGCTACTAGTCTATTAGTATCCAATCTCCTAATCTAAGTAGCATAAGTTCCTCCGCAATTACAAGTTACAATAGCAATTAAAAATCCAATTTCAGGGAGGAGGAAAGGACAACTGGAGAAGTACAAGTTTATTCGGGTAGATTGAAAACAGCCCAAAGTTTAGCGACCATTCCAGTCACAGACGACACAACTGTGACTGAAGTCATTTCCGCAGCACTTGATCAGTTTGGACTGGATCCAGACACCCAACTGTCCTACAGAATGATTAAAGTAGTAATTGACAAAGGTACAGTCGACATTTTTTAGCAATTTCCCAAGATTTTAGTTCCGCATTAATAATGAACTCGTCAGTTGTCATTGAAATATTTTTTTGCAAATGTTTAATTAAATGTATTTTAGGGGGTGTAACTGAAAGTGTACTCGAGCGGGAAGAAAAACCGTGGCTCCTACTAAAAATCCACGCAAGGGATTCTGTACGACAAATGGAGCAGGTGCGATTTCATCTCCAATTAGCAGAAGACCCCCACGGTTCTACGGTCGCCCTATACGTTGGGAATTTGACACCTAATTTGAATCAGAGGCAGTACGAAAATATTCTTTGCGAATATCTTGGTCGGGAAAACAAGTTTTCTGCAGTTGGCCCGATCTATTACGAGTATGGAAGTTTAGTTATCACCTACGACGAGTTTCAGACTGCAGTCCGGGCTTTTTATGCTCTGCGGGAATCAATCCATGAAGACAAGAATCTTTTAGTGATGATGCTGCCGGCCTTGGCATCGCACATGATTCCTGCGGGGGTGACACCCTTACTAGTGTTCGTCAATGTCAAATCAGGGGGTTGTCAAGGGCTGGAGTTGATAACCTCATTCCGCAAATTATTAAATCCGTACCAAGTTTTTGACTTGGACAACGGTGGTCCTCTACCAGGATTGTACGTCTTCCGGCATATCGAGAACTATCGTATTCTTGTATGTGGAGGAGATGGAACTATCGGCTGGGTTCTGCAATGCTTGGACAATGTAGGACAAGACTCCGAATGTTCCTCTCCACCGTGTGCCATTGTTCCATTGGGAACTGGCAATGACTTGGCAAGAGTTCTAAGATGGGGTCCTGGATACACTGGTGGTGAGGATGCCATGACTCTACTCAAAGATTTAATCGAGGCAGAAGAAATTCGGCTGGATCGATGGACTGTCGTTTTTCATCCGGATGAAAAAGCCGATGATAAAGTCGCAAAAAATCAAGCTCGTAAGTTAACATAGTGAACATTCAATTTAAAGAATTTTTTAGGGCATAGCAAATGAATAGATTTATAGTCGTTATTGTTTATAGTATTTGCTAAGAAGAAAACAATTGTATAATTGGATTCGCTTGTGTAGGCATTGTAAGGATCTACATTTTTTGTTTGGGTTTTCTTTCATGAACAGTGCAAGTCGGAGCGAGTTCTCAAAGTGAGGATAACACTGCAATTTATGTGATGAATAATTACTTCGGGATCGGAATAGATGCAGACCTTTGTTTGGACTTCCATAACGCAAGAGAAGAGAATCCCAATAAATTTAATTCCCGTTTGCACAATAAAGGTGTATATGTCAAAATGGGTCTCCGAAAAATGGTTTCGAGAAAAATGTGCAAAGATCTGCACAAAGAAATACGTTTGGAAGTAGACGGGAAACACATCGAACTACCTCCTGTAGAAGGCATTATAATTCTAAATATTCTCAGGTGAGAAATCATTCAAACGCTAAATAGACTTGTTTTCTTGAATATTATAGCATTATTCGTAACAAAATTCTAAGAATAGACATTGTGAGTGTATATGCGTACCTTGGGATAATATTTACATAATTGCTGGTAGTATAAAGAAAGAAAAGTGGTAGAGCATAAACATTTAATGATTTTCATATGTTTTGGTACATAGCTGGGGATCTGGAGCTAATCCTTGGGGACCTGAAAGAGAAGACCAATTTTCCAAGCCAAATCACTGGGATGGTATGCTGGAAGTAGTTGGTGTAACCGGTGTGGTCCATCTTGGCCAAATTCAGTCAGGGCTTAGATCTGCTATGCGCATCGCACAGGGTGGACATATCAAAATCCGCATTAATACAGATATGCCTGTACAAGTTGATGGAGAACCTTGGATTCAAACTCCAGGAGATGTTGTTGTTCTTAAATCTGCTCTTAAAGTAAAACACATATCACTTCACATTACAAATTAGAAAAAATTTTGGGCTAGAACTTATAGTAATTGTGTCATTTTCCATCTAGGCAACAATGTTGAAGAAGACCAAAATCAAGAGGAGAAATACCGAAGCCGTAATGTCTCCTTTAGCTTCCTGTCCTTCCCCAACTCCCCCTGCTCCCCCTCCTTCATCTCATCATCAACAGTCAACAGACGAATAACACAAACCTCCTCAATTAAGCGCGAATATATTAAAATAAACTAACTTACATAAGAAGTCAACCAGACAAAACATCATCAGTTGATCTGAAAATCGAAGTCACATCCAGTTTTTCCAATTTAAACTTCAAGTAAGTGGGCAGAGTCGCGTGGAAACGCGAACAGCACAAGTAATTATACTTATAAATATACATATACACAGGACATGATCTACTTCTTCAATTTTTATTTGAAAGTCACATCAAGTCTCTATAAGTTAACTATAGAATGTTATGAAACCTCCTCCTACTGACTTTAAACGGGAAATACCTACTACTTTGCAGAAGGATGCCGTAAGGAAAACTTCCAAATGTTTTTTTCTCCAGAAACATCATTACTACATCAAAACAAAGTTAAGTAAGATAAGAAAAGTATTTGAACGAATACTTGACTATGAACTAACTTTAATACATGATCGTTAGTTCCACAAGTAAACCCAAAGTATTACTATTATGATTCAAGAATCTTTAATTAAATTAATTAATTAGTTAATTAATGAATGTATAACATAAAGTTACAATGAATACTACAGTATATGTAGATACTGGTATCTAGCATTGCTAGAATGTGTTGTTACCGCGTGTAATCTATCAAAACCATTATTAGTACTAGCGAAGCGAATGTAGTGCATAATTGCACACAGGTAGATAAAATAGTGGATTCCAGTTACATAATCTAATACCCTACATACCTAAACACAAAACAAACATAACTACATCTGTTTTTACAGTTATTCATATTTACGCTACACTATCAGAAGTAGTTAGTACCTTCGAGAAACTGAAAGGAAATCAAAGGCTTCTTTGCTAAAATACTCCGACAATTTAAAGCTGTTTCGGACCTTTAGCCATCTATTCTCACAAAGTAAGATTTCTTGAGTCTTGGTTTGTACAAAGTTGATTGCGTGTACTGTACTTACTACCAACGTATAGCAATGATGATACTACAAAGTCTGTGGAGACTGGACTGGACACAGTCCTTCATTCCTAGAAACATACATTATTAATTAATGCATTTACTAATAATAACGAAAAATCTACATCAGGATTTATATGTACTTGTTGAGGTTAAAATTAGCCCTGTATGAAATCGAAGACTACATAGTTTAAAGTTAAAATATCTGCTTCCTTTTATATTAAATGTCATAATATTTATATTTTCTCCTGGTTCAATTAGTACGATATTTTGACTGATGATCAATTTCATTAAATTGACTCTTTCGCTTAATTGCTAGTGAGCACTTTTCGTCTTCAGTTGTTCAGTTATTGTTTTACCCCAAAAACTGACAAATATGTGATTTACTACTAGTTGCATATTAAAGTGACTATTAAGACTATTAGCCTTGCTATTAATGTACAAGTATTCAACAGCTATAAAATTTTATTTCTTCTGTTACGCAATGTGCTTTCAGACTGCAATAAATAGTTCTTAAAACCCCGTAAATGCAAATTAAAATAATATTGGCTTGATTGCGAGTCTTCAACGATGTATTCCGTATGCCAAGTGATTGGAAAAACAACGATAATTACTATTTGCATACCAAGTAGGAAGCCAAGATTAAATTACTGATATTGCTGTCTCTTGAAAATTTGACTCTCTGTAAGGTCAGTCAGGATTACGATAGTCCTATCTAGTCATTCTTAACACGCGTTTTTTACCTGTTGAAATCTCATCAAGTTTGACTTCTGTGTGGTAGATAATTTATTGACTTATTTATTTGTGTGAACTCGGAAGCGAATGTTTGTGAGAGTTTAGTTTCCTCGTCATCATATGACCTTATTAAAATGCTGCATTTCAATGTTCATAACGTAGTTCATGCAAAAATAAGCCTCTATACGAATTCTGCTTACGCATGGACTTTTACGTTAATTACAACCTTGATTGGAATTTGGAATCATCAAGTTCGGATGAGGGATTAAAATGTATTACTTGTTAGCATGACGTTAAACGATGTTTAAAATAAGACAACGCCATTTCTTAGCCATTCCGTGTAGGTTTAGAGTTGCGATTATGTTACTATATTATATTATGACTGTGGCATTTTATCACTGTAATGGTACCATAACTTAATTTTATTACCTTACATAATATGCATACTTAACATGTATGAGTATGTCATGATGTGGATACCGAAACCTACTAGTCATATCCTTTAATCAGAGTAGGTAAGGTAGTCTGTTAGGTATGTAGGTGCGTAAGATTCTTCATATTTATTATTACTTATTTATGTAAGTGTGTCTTATTCTAGTTAAAAGCAATGCAATTGTGGTTAAATACAATTAAGTAATAATTATGTAAAAATCCTATTTGAATTTTCTGAACGAGGACACATGAATTTCATCGTGTCCATTTCGGCGTTCAATTCCTTACTATTAAATTATTGCGATGTGCATTACATTGTACTTATTTCCTTACTGTTAATAATATCCGGTAATTTATTCAGCTGATTTAGTGAATAGTGATTTGAAACGCATTGTAAATACTGTGTAACATGTAGTTGCAGAACGTGCGTGTAGGTGATAGTATAATTTAACGGTAAGTGAGCTAATAATATTATAGTATCTGTAGGAGTACCTTTGTTCACGTTCATAAAGTCAGCTTTGCTAAAGGAAAATGTTTGACGTATCGATTTTCTGTATACACATAAGATATAATGTAGTAAGTAGAGTACTACTTGTATAGGCAGGTAGCAAAAGAGAGTCGTAGCAAGTGCAAGAAAAGGGGATTACAATGTAAATTGTATAAAAACGAAGCCAACTAAAGTAACATGGGTGGGTGTATTGGATAGATAATTAGTGTGTAGGGATGAGTTGGAGAGCCTTTACGTTAAAGTACTTATGTAAAAAGAGAGACGGAATACAGAAATCCTAATAATTGCAGAAATGTATATTTAGATGTGTAGATACTCTATATAAATGCAACCTTAGTATTTCGATTGTATAATATACATAATAATATTAATACTAAAATACACCTACTACTACTACCAGGTAGATACATACAGATACATACTGCATAATATAGTACATACATACATTATAGTACTATATACATACATACATAACTTAGTATGGAAATGAAACGATACCATTCTGTGGCCAAATTATCTTCTCTATATACAATCGTATCCAATAACATTACATGTAAAATACTATTTACCATACCGCAATAACAGTTCAATTCTACTAAATAAATTCAATATACATTGAAGACGCTGAACCAAATGCTAAAATAAAACACTCATACAATACAGGTAGCAGAGTAGATTCTCCCGACCAGGTATTGATGTCGAATCCAAGGAATTCATACCACATAGTTTGTAAAAGTAATCATGATTTGAATTAAAAATCGAGAGAATGTAAGCGTCTCCTTGTCAGTTAAATTCTAATCTACTCTACACTCTTCTAGACTTTGCAGAAGAAGGAATACAAAAGATTATTCATAAACTCATTATAAATATCAGTATTATTATAAACTTATTAACTGACTTGAATTGACTATATTATACTATAATAATAATATACAGTACATTATTGCATTATATTTATTCTGTCTTATTCAAGTAGGGAGTGTACATGGACACTCTGCTACTCATATGTAATTAGTAACTCTCACATTAACCTAACCAACCCAGGTTGCGTACAAAATATATAAAACGGGGGAAACTGAATCAGACACTATGTAGAGGAGAACTTGTACTCTAAACATCTATTGTATGAATCTTACCTTCTTAATAATTAATTCAGTGTCTGTATTGTATTATATATGAAGAAGAAGCTACTCTGTAAGTAAACGACATTAATACCTAAACACATTTAGTAGTATCTAATGGCAAGTACCTCCATCGCATTCTACTACTATACCTAACTGAACTACTAACACACTACTACAAGTGCAAGTATAGTAACAAATTAAATAGCTAAAACCCATTCCCTCTCTTATTGACAGTTCATTACAGTAGTCGTGCATAATACCAGTGTGAATAATTAACTTTGTTAAAAGTTTGTATGAATTATGAATGAGTTGTTGATTCGAATTGTCTTCTCTTGACAGACATCCAAATCCAGTTAAGCAATAGTATACTATGTATCTTGCATTGATTTAAGTGATTAACACAAAGTATTTCAATTTGCTTGATAAAAATACCCAAGTATGTACAACTCGCTATAATCGTATTAATGCTAAGAATACCCAAATATAGTATACATACAAATTGACTCATAAAGCCAAGCCAGCCTACAATTACTTATATATATGCAAAATAAAGCACAAACCATCAGCAATGAATTAAAATGAAACGAACAAATGAAACATACGCATAATAATAAATCAAAGAAAATAAGTACGGGCTACATACATTACAGACAAATGTAAGTAGTGAAGTACATTCAGTAACTAAGCGCATAATTAACACGTACAGTTAGAGTTAATTGAATATAGAGTACACTTCATAGTAATAAACTACTATAAATAATCAATAAACACATCCTGTAACTTAAATGTTGACTACAAAATTACAAGATACCTTTTGGAAGGCTAAATTATTTTGTCCTTATAATAAATATTATGTACATATGTGCGTAACTAGTTACGCATTCTATATGCACATAACTATACACTTATCATATACATACTTATGTGTAGTATTATGGATATTATCAACACAAATTGCATTAGTATCTGTAGCCAAGTTGTACTGTATTTACTATTTGTAAAACGTCATCATCAGACATCTTTAGACGTCTGATGTACGCACGTGTGACATTAACTTAACATACCCGTTAATGTTGCTTATTATAATTAAAATTGTTTAAGAATCGACATAATAAGCTACATAATAATACTTACGAATACTACCCAAAATCGAATTCACTTGAATCCCTGTCACATACAATGTTATTTACTATTATTGTATTACACTGTTATTGTGGTGTGTTACTTGTATTACAGTAATTATTTGTACCTTACTATGATTTACATTTTAATTCTCGGTTTTATCCGGAGGAAATTGTAAAATTCATGGTGGATTTTCTTTAGTGCAGCAGTTCAATTGCTGGAAACCTAACACATACAAATAACGTAATTTAACTTATGAGAAACTGTAAGGTAACAGACATAAATACATTTATTACGTAATCGTATTGTATTTATAACATACTCAAGTAATGAAAATGTATTGGTGTGTACGTAACGTACTATATTTATGAGTTAACTTGTTTAATTGAGGTTTGTTAATTGCTATGAGTTTCTACTGTACTACTATCAGTCAGTGATTCAGGTCAGCCGTGTCATTGTCCATGTCATGTAAGCATATTTTTGTGTTCCTCGTCAACATTAATGCTTTTCCAGGCATCGTGTTGTTGTCATTGTCATTGTATTCATATTTCTAAACATTTTCCTTCATCATTAACTATTCTCTTGGAAATATTTCAATGTTCAACTTCAAGTTCAACGATTTTCCATTTAACCAAAGAAAAGAACAGAAACGGAATTGTTCACTTTTTATTTCTAGTCAGAAAATTGTCAAACGATTCAATAAGAAAACAAGTTAATATTGAAACGTAGATACTAAATAATTGACTTCATCTGTCAATAAGCTCTACAGGTTTGAATATTCAAGGACAAAGAAATGGAAAACCAACAAGTTATATTTATCGTCGTTTGAATGAATAGCTAACAATGATAGGTATATAAATGCGATATGAAAATTCAAGTTGATGAAACCACTTTAACCAGCAACACAATTTTAAATTCCAATACAATTAATCAATTACATAGGAGCAATTCATATTTTCTATGAAATTCTAATTTCTGTTTTCATTTAAGTGATATAGTAAGAAATGAATGTATACCTAATAATATCTTTGGTCTAGTCTAAATCGATATGAATTTTTCGTTATTATTATACTGTGTTAGTTGAACTTGCTAACTAATTGTTGTAACTGGTTGTTGTAGTTAATTTTGATTACGTTAATATAATTATGTCCGTCAGTTTGTCTTCGTTACCTTTACAAGATTAGAATGGAAAAAAGTGAAATGTTAATGAACTGTGAAGCGTTAGAGTAGATTATTAGTAAATGAATGTGTATACCCTTATCTACATAATTCCCAACTCCAAAACCCACTCATGTGTGTATATGATATTCAAATATCAGAAGAAAACGCAAAAAGAAACCAAAAATTAAAAAAATATAAAGCACTTGTCACTTGCATTTACCTAGTACAAAGAAAGGACGCCATTTTACTCTAAGCTGAAAGATCTGATGGCATTTTGGTATAAAATAAACTGATTTTCAGGTTTTTATACCATAATGTTGAAAATTCGGCTTGGGATCAGTTTTTTCATTGTATTACTCATCCGTGGAAGATATGGGGCTCGGTTACTTTCAACCAAGGGCAAATGCCGACAAAGAGTTTACGATGAGACGAGAAAGTCATTTTTCTAGGAGAAGTTAAATCGGAAAGATGACTTTCTCCGCACATGGTTGTAAATAGGCATATCTGAATTCCGTGGGGGGTGAAAGTAATTTTTATTTTTCATAGCGATGGGATGTGCGGCTGACAAGGGAGCTTTCAATAAGTCTCTTCGAAACATTACAATTAATCTAAATTAAATTATTATGTACGAACGATATGAGGATGGTATGATATGATAGTAATAATGAATGGGTATAATGCGACAGAGACGCTAAGTCATATTGAGAAGATTGGAAGAAAAGTTAGCAATGTTGATTGATGCTAGTATTACTAAGTAAATTACAGTCTTATTATACTACTATAAAATATTATACAATATAAATATAATAATGATGTAAAACAAACATAATAAAATAATATAACAAAATAAACTTCAATGTACTTATTCTCTATCATATGTATTATCGAGTATTATCATACATAATCATTGTATGGCTATAGTATATGTCATAATATTATGTGCATACAAATTAGTATTGAACATGCAAGTGCCAAAGATAGTGAAAGGGGTGAAAGCAAAAACGTCCTATATTTCATCCGTGCCCACCATTATTAGAGTGAGAACGTTTAGTGACCAACTCTGGCTGTATGTATGTATCAAGTAAATCTACTTCATGAAGCAAAATAACGCGACATGTGAATGTTAGGAAGAGCAGCGGAAGGATTGTAAAAATCGTATCACAAGGTTTCTTCAAGTCATATTTACACAAGCGGTGTTTTGTTTTGTTCACTGGCTCCTGTCATAATATTTATTTCAACTACTAAACTAAAGTGGTAAGTTAACTAAACTAAAAATTGTCTGCTCAATTTGCTTAATCTGATTACTTTAAGGTATATTATAAATACTATATACTTTATAATCTGTCCGCCAATGTTGATTTAAGATTTAGTTTGATTTCTTTTGAAACTAAATTGGGTCATTGTTGTGTTTTACAGGATTCGGTGGACTAAATCTCATTAAATTGAGTGCCATTAATTTACATCAAAATGTCCGTGCCGGCAATTCCAGTTGCCCCTGTATCAAAACCAAAAAAACATTTTATCGGCGCTGCAGCTCCTTCTGGTTATGTTGCTGGAGTAGGTCGAGGGTGAGTGTTTAGGAAAAGGTTAAATATTTTTATTGTTAGCTTAGAACACAACAACCAAAAACTACGTAAATTATAATTTTGATTGTTTTCATTCCAGGGCCACTGGTTTTACCACCCGTTCTGATATTGGTCCTGCGAGAGATGCTAACGATGTTTCAGATGATCGTCATGCTCCCCCAAATAAGCGAAAGAAGGGGAACAAAGAACCTGAAGAAGAAGAAGATGAAGAAGATCTTAACGATTCTAATTACGATGAGGTAAGGCACAGCACAAACGACACTACTGCTATATTTTCTTTCGCAGAAATAACTACAGTCCAAAAAAATATAAACTGTCTATAATTGAAAGGAGCCCATAAATATTATTATAACTGGTATAGTTTTCTGGTTACGGAGGCTCTCTGTTCAGCAAAGACCCATATGATAAAGACGACGAAGAAGCAGATCAGATTTATGAGTCAATCGATCAAAGAATGGATGAGAAAAGAAAAGATTACAGAGAAAAGAAGTTAAAAGGTAAATTATATTGTCTCCAAATCACAAAGAATTTACAAAAAGTGCCATAATTATGAATTATCAAAATGTATGCATTCTCTATATAGTAGTGTCGAGGTGTAGAAAAATTTAAGGTCATAGTAAATAATGTAATAATGGTAAAAAATGTGTGTTTCATATTGTATATAGCCGTTTTGGAAAGGTATCGTCAAGAAAGACCGAAAATCCAGCAGCAATTCAGCGATTTGCGACGTGCATTGTCTTCCGTCTCTGAAGACGAATGGAATAATATTCCAGAAGTTGGAGATTCCAGGAATAAAAAGCAGCGCAACCCAAGAGCGGAAAAGTGAGAATGATAACATTTATAAATCCAAATGTGGATTGAAATTGAATCTAATGTATTATTTGATCTTTATAGGTTTACACCCTTACCTGATACAGTTTTGTCACGTAATTTGGGAGGAGACAGCATGACAGCTATAGATCCAAAATCAGGCATGGCGTCGGCATTTCCAAATAGTGGAATGATGACTCCAGGTTCTAATTTTTATTGTCTATAATGTTAAATACTAAACTAAATGGTTTGCTTATATGCTTTGTTTCTTTTGCTATAAGGATTATCAACACCTTCCGGGGATTTGGATTTGAGAAAAATTGGCCAAGCTCGTAACACCTTAATGAATGTCAAACTTAATCAAGTTTCTGATTCAGTGTCTGGACAAACTGTTGTCGATCCCAAGGGTTATCTCACTGACTTACAATCTATGATTCCAACTTACGGAGGTGACATTAAGTAAGCCCCTGTTATTTTCATTTTTTGTTAATTAAACTTTTTTGTTAATGGAGTATTAATTATCGGTCAATACAGTAGACAGTTAAGTTACCATTCATAAGCTTCATAAACAGAACCACAACCAATAAATGTAAATATACTAATCCATTGTTTTCCTCTAGTGACATTAAGAAAGCTCGTCTGCTTCTAAAATCTGTACGGGAAACTAATCCCAATCATCCTCCAGCGTGGATCGCTTCAGCTCGTTTAGAAGAAGTGACAGGAAAAGTCCAAACTGCACGAAACCTTATTATGAAGGGATGCGAAGTTAATGCAAACTCTGAAGATTTGTGGCTAGAGGCAGCAAGACTACAGCCACCTGATTTGGGAAAAGCCATTATTGCTCAGGCAGTGAGACATATTCCAACGTCAGTTCGTATTTGGGCTAAAGCAGCGGATCTTGAAATTGAAGTGAAAGCAAAGAAAAAGGTCTATCGGAAAGCTTTGGAACACATTCCCAACAGTGTTCGACTTTGGAAAGCTGCAGTCGAATTAGAGGAACCAGACGATGCTCGTATTTTGTTGGGTAGGGCTGTTGAATGTTGTCCTACTTCAGTTGATCTCTGGCTAGCTCTTGCCAGGTACTATTTTTATATCACACTTACAGTCGTATATGGTCATACTTATAACCGTCTAAAATAATCTCTGTAAATTAACATCTAAGATAAGATACTTAAAATCAAAAGTGGGGTTGGTAATTTAAAACTGTTTATACTAGATTGGAAAGTTACGAAAACGCAAGAAAAGTTTTAAACAAAGCTCGTCAAAGTATTCCTACCGACCGTTTAATTTGGATCACCGCTGCCAAATTGGAAGAAGCACATGGAAATAGCCACATGGTGGACAGAATTGTCGAAAGAGCTATAAGTTCATTGACAGCCAATGGTGTAGAGTTGACCCGTGATCAATGGCTGGAAGATGCAATGGAATGCGACAAAGCAAAATCTTACTTAACGTGTCGAGCTATCGTCAAAAGCATCATTGGACACGGATTAGAAGACGAAGAACGGAAAGAAACTTGGGTCGAAGATGCTGAAAATTGTGCCCAAAAGGTAAACCGGACCCGGTATCAATAAAGTACTATTGTATCTCGTTTTTTATCCTTAATTAAAAAACATTTTAATGTTACAGGGGGCTATTGAATGTGCCAGAGCAATCTACAGTCATGCTTTAAGTATCTTTCCGACGAAGAAAAGCATATGGAAACAGGCAGCATATTTCGAAAAAACTCACGGAGATCGTGAAAGCTTGGAAAATCTTCTACAGAAGGCTGTTGCACATTGCCCTCAAGCAGAAGTTCTTTGGCTTATGGGTGCCAAGTCTAAGTGGTTGGCGGTAAGAAATTAATACTACTGAAATTAAATTGACAATTGAATTTGAATCGTTTATTGGTGTTGACAAAGTTTATTTAATGTGTCATTTCATTACCCGTTATTCATTTAGGGTGATGTACCGGCTGCAAGAAGTATTCTTTCATTGGCATTTAGAGCGAATCCCAATTCCGAGGAGATCTGGTTAGCTGCTGTGAAATTGGAGTCTGAAAATAACGAATACGATCGATCTCGAAAGTTGTTGAGTAAAGCAAGAGCTTCAGCACCAACGCCAAGAGTAATGGTGAAGAGTGTTAAATTGGAATGGGCTTTGGGTGAACTTCAACAGGCTTTAGATCTGATAGAAGACGGATTGGGCTCTTTCCCCGATTGTGCCAAGTTGTGGATGATGGTAGGGACCATTTGCTTCTTTTCCATCTCACAGAAATTGCCAAGTCCCCACTCTTTAATTCAATTCAATTCAAGGCTATGTCAGATTGCTTTCCTCTTTGGAAAAATACATGCCTTTTAAATATGATCTACCTTTTAACATTTTTAAACCATTTTCTGCCTTTTGTCTTGGCATCATCAATCAATATATGCACACATTTTGTTTGTATTGACAATTTGATTTGCTTGTTGTAGAAAGGGCAAATTCTAGATCAGCAAAATAAATTGGAAGACGCCCGAGATGTTTATGCGTCTGGCACAAAGAAATGCCCTGATTCAATACCCCTATGGACTCTTCTTGCCAATGTTGAAGAAAGAAGAGGGGAGTTGATCAAAGCAAGATCAGTCATGGATAAAGCTAGACTTAGAAATCCGCAAAACGACCGACTTTGGTTGGAATCAGTACGAATTGAAGCCAGAGCTGGTCTGAAAGAAATAGCTGAACCTCTGATGGCCAAAGGTACGCTATAATTTATAACCACCAATCTTCTTAATGACACTTGTCGCTGGACATTAATTACATACAATTTTAATTTTTCTTTTACCCTAGCTTTGCAAGAATGTCCGACGTCAGGTTTGTTGTGGGCGGAAGCAATATTTATGGAAGGACGAGCGCAACGGAAAACTAAAAGTGTTGATGCCCTGAAAAAGTGTGAACACGACCCTCATGTCCTATTAGCTGTTTCTAAGTTGTTTTGGTGTGAAAGAAGATTAAATAAATGTAGGGAATGGTTTAATCGAACTTTAAAAATTGAACCGGATTTTGGTGACGCATGGGCTTATTTTTACAAATTCGAGCTACTTCATGGAACAGAGGTAAATGTCAATTTTTCATTTAAATATACATAAAGAAATAAACTGGAATTGCAATGTTAGCTCATTCTTATATACCCATTCACAGGAAGCTCAGCAGGACCTCATTAAGCGATGTATGCAAGCAGAACCTCACCACGGGGAGGCATGGTGTAAAGTGAGTAAAAATATAAAGAATTGGAAAAAGAAAACTGAAGAAATACAAGTTATGGTTGCAAAGGAGCTGCCGATCCCTACTTGATTGAAGTTGCAGAAACGTTAAGGATGCTGTAGTATAGTGTCAATTATTTGTAAAGCGTGATAATTTGTGTATAGTAATCAGTTTATTCATTATTATATACTTTCGTCTTTGGTTACGTCGACTTTAAGATATAGGATTATGTCAATTTGATAACGTTTACTGCTAACTGGTTTTTTGGGGGCTCAATAGTCATGTGTTGAAACTACATCAAGTCAGACTCTGCATTTAAACTAATTTATTACTTCATTAGCTTAAACTAGGTACTTTTAAATTCTGATTCTTTTATGACAAATCAATGAAAGTACAATTTGAAGACCTGTTGTTCTTAGTGAGATTTTGGATTCTCTTACTCATAATAAAGCTATTTGTTATGTTATTCATACAAAGAACAACTTTTAACTGCTGACTAAATGACTCTCCTTGCTTCATCAATCTCTTATGGCTGTAGCAAGATTCATCTTCATCATTTTGTTGACTCAGTTCTACACCATAAGTTACATAATCATAGCAGCTGGATTAGACAAAAATGCCTTGAAATGTTGCAGCCATTGAGCTCCAACTGCTCCATCGACAACACGGTGGTCACAACTCATAGTAACGTACATCACGGTTACACCTTTAAATCTACAAATTAAAAATCAATTTATGAAATTGTGCTTCCATTGTTCCATTGAATAGCTTCCTAGAATCATGTGAGTATTTTGAACACGAGTACCCTTTTTCATTGTTGGCAGGAATAACCTTCTGACTTGTGCCTCCAATAGCCAAAATACATGCTTGGGGAGGATTAATGATGGCTGAGAAATGGTGAATCCCATACATACCCAAGTTAGACACTGAAAATGTCCCTCCCTACATCACACAATGAGAAAAACAGTTACATTGAACTCATTAAAGTTGTATATCTTCAAAATTACGAGACATTAACCATGTACCTGAAACTCATGAGGCTGGAGTTTATTCGCCCTTGCTTTAGTAGCTAATTCTTTTACAGTTTGACTAATTTCGACTAAGCCCTTTTTGTCGGCAGTAAAAACAATTGGAGTGATCAATCCTTTGTCTGTACTGACAGCCACACTTATATCTACTGAGTTGTACCTTCATCAATAATAAAAGATTCCATGTTATTATCAACTTTGACCCTTGTTGCTAATGCTAATACTCAATAGGAAAAATGATTAAATGAACTTTTTCTTACTGTCTAATTACTGAGTCCATCCACGATGAATTGGCTTCTGGAACTTTAAGACAAGCCATTGCAGCTGCTTTAATAATGAAGTCATTAACAGATAACTTTATTTTTTCCTTTTCTAGTTGTTTATTAAAGTCCCCTCTAAGCTTTAAGACTGTGTCCATTTCGATTTCAGAAGTAAGATAATAATGGGGAATAGTCTGTAACAAACATTCAAAAAATAAGATATGCCAATAGTGTTTCAATCATAGGAGACACAAGAAAGCATTGATTGAAAAGTAGTCCGCAATCCGCGATTGTACCTGTTTAGACTGCAATAGCCTTTTGGCAATTACTCCTCGA
The DNA here is from genome assembly GCA_019776445.1 of Tomocerus maximus. Classification (NCBI taxonomy): domain Eukaryota; kingdom Metazoa; phylum Arthropoda; class Collembola; order Entomobryomorpha; family Tomoceridae; genus Tomocerus; species Tomocerus maximus. The sequence continues at coordinate 4,420 of JABASH010001275.1, read as the reverse complement.
ATATTTGTAACAGGAATATCGGTATAACTAGCTCCAGTAGTAGTTTGTGTTCTGGAAGGAGCCGACGCCGACACACCAGCGCTAGACCCAGCTGTTTCCAAATCCTTGGCGGTTATTGAGCCAGCAAAACCGCTTCCTTGACCAAATGACTATACAAAAATAGAGCATGTTTTGGCATATCAAAAAAAAGAAAAAAAAAACTAATTGAATGAAATTCAAGCGTCATTATTAGTCATTAATGGAGTAGTGTTTCAAGTATTTTACATTGAGATCAATTCCCTTCTCGGCTGCCAAAGACCTGGCAAAAGGTGAAGCAAATGGTCGTCCTCCGGTTCCTTGAGAAGTTGACATAGCTTGGGGTGCAGCAACTGCAGTCTTTGGTGCTGCGGGTGGTGGTGCGGATGATGGGGGAGGAGCAGCAGCAGCGGGTTTTGGTGGAGGGGCTGCAGCTCCGGATTCTTTATAATCCTTAAATGCCGCTATATCTCCTTCATTGGCTACTATAATGCAAACTAACTGAAAAATCACAAAGTAAATTTTGGGTTATTGAGGTTCCAGCATTTGTAGTAAATGAATATATAAAAGTTTTAGGTGTATAAATAGGAATATAAATAGATTTTAATTCGATTTTCATGCGTTGACAAAATTCACCAACCTTTCCTATTGGAACATCTTTGGATCCCGCTGATATTAATATTTTAGCTAAATAACCTTCCTCTGGTGTTTCAAAGCCCATCGTTGCTTTGTCTGTTTCGATTTCAGCTAGTAGATCGCCCTCATTTAATTTATCACCTATAAGCATATAAATATATTAAATTTTGGCACAGATTTGAGCTTTTCTACTTGAACTAGTTGAACATAAATTCAGGTGCATAGTGTAGGGGGACATAATAATAATATGATTATGATAGATAATAGATACCCTCTTTCTTCTCCCAGCTTATGATGGTTCCCATTTCCATTGTAGGCGACAATGCTGGCAGTGCAACTGCTGTATGGTCTGGGTATGAAGCATACCATCTTCGTGTTTGCCCAGTGGTATCATTAAATAGTGCTGATGGTATAGGCGACTTACAGATGTGTTTGTTTAAACTGTGAAGTGACCTTTGTAGAAAGTAAACAGTAAACACCAACGATCCCATTTCACAAATAATTTCAGGAAAAAAGAATTAATTAAGTCACAAAATACACATAATACTTGTAGTCTTACCTATTAAGAACAACAGAGCAACTGTACGAAGATCTTTGAAATGCGTGAACTGATCGTGATCGTGTATTTCTTCCACTCCCCAGATTGTGGAGATAGCATCGCAAAACGCTGCAATGTCTGCTCATTTTTGAGAGATTATTTATTCGAATGAGTTGTCGATTTTCCTAGACTATTGTTTCGCCGAATGTTTACACGATCCTGCTTCCAAAAACAAATCATGCAATTATGTACTACATTAAATATAACATTAAATTTCCAATTTCATTTAAAAAAATATATTTCTATTCTAAAAATTAAATATGTGAACAGTGAATGAAAGCTTGTAATAATGGGAGTGGACATTAGCATTTTTAACACCTCCATGAAAAATTTAATAGAAATACAAATGTGAGCTAATAACACGCGTGGCGGTAATAGTACGATGACGATACGATCCTACCGATTAAACTACGCTGCCAAGTTAAAGTACCAAGATTTTACTTACCACACATGTGTAAACTAAAAACTTGGATACTGATTAGTGGGCGACTCCGTTGTCGTAATTCGTAAAAAATTATTCTTGTGTATTTGATTAAATAGTCAGTCACACTATTAGTGACTCCACAAGTGACAAGAGGAAAAATGAAATGATTCCACAAAAATAATTACTATTTCCCCCAAGACTAGACGATTTAGTTTAGTAATCCGACAATATGTTATCCGCTAATTCATAATTTACTTGGATCTTATTTTGTATTCGCGTATCACAACACTTTATTGTGAACCTGTGATCTCTCCTTCGGTAAATACTCTAAATACTGCTTTGAAAATAAAAGTTACTTGCTGTATGCTGGTTTATAGTACCATTAGTACCTACAACACGACACAACTCAACACAGTTGCAGTTAGTTAGTAGTAGTAGAAGTAAGATATTTCAAAAAGTAAAAATGTAGTACCTGGTACATGGAGTGTAGTAGTAATACTATTACATAGAACTCCTGGACATCCTCTTCATGTGTGCGAAAGTCCGAGCGAATTCTCCAGTTTGTAATTTTGCAACAAATACTAATCCAATTGTATATTTGATTTTTCGTGGCTTTGCAATCCCACAGAATATAGATCTCTGGTACGATTAACAGATGGCACTGCATTGTCGGCAATCCTACGTATTGTAGTTACATACTTTTTTGTATTATTTCCTTGCTTTCCTCTTTTCGAGAAAAGAAAGAGGCAAGAGGAATGATTCAGGGTAAATACACGCACGTACTAAAAAAGAGCTTTGGTAATTGGTAATGGAATGTTTAATTAGTTACTTAGAATGGTCAACGGTCAACTCACTCCCAATCCCAACCCCATTGCCTAAATAGTTAGAAATAAAATTGACGATATTCCAGGATTTCCAGGAGATGGTCTCAAATCGTTTTCAGACGATCCACCACTCAATCACTCAATACATTGACATTTTCCGAAACGACAATCTCTTAATGGGGACGTTCTACACCCTACTTCGACCTGTTTGTGCAATGATGAGCATCTTTCTGAGATTTCAAATTGACCTCATTCGATCTTCTATGAATAGAATAGAACTGAAGTTTGTACAAAGTATTTGTATAACCAATTTCCCAAAAACTGAACCGACCGATAATGACTAAAACGGCAATTTTTACGGTTATTTTGTGGTATAAATAGTTTTCTGAAAACTGTTCACCGTGGTTTTTACGGGTGAACAATATCCTGGAGGGAATTGTAACAAGTCTGAGTCTTGCCTGTGACCCTCCAGGATAGCTAATATAAAAATTTTGAGACTAATTACGGCCAGATTAATTGACAATTTGACTAGTTATTTTTGCCACGACGGAGGATAAAAACACATGCAAATGCTTTTTCGTCAGCCCTATGTCTTTTTGTACTCACCCAAACTCAACTCTAGCTGGCAAACCAATATTGTTTACCGAATTTTGCACGTTTCGTCATATGGCATTTCTAAGTCATGCAAGCCAGGCCCAGGCCATGCAATTTACTAAACATAGCAAAGCACACATACAGGTAATACCGTAAATGTGAATTTTCTTCCCATATCCCTGCTACCCTTTTACACCTTTTCCTTCGAAGAAGATAAATGTACCGTTGCTTCCCATAAAGCATAGTATACGAATGATAGATACTATTCAGTAAACTAAGGAGAAACAAGTCTTCACATAATTCTGCCATCCTTGTTTCACTGACAATCGGTTATACGTCAGTTGAAGTACTTATTCCTTTGATTACCATAAAAAACTCTCAAGCAGGTACCTAGATTAGAAGTAGGTAGTAGGCACTCATCTTTTTATTCGTAACATCATAAAATAGCAGTGTCTATCATGTACTTTGTTAGCCAAGTTATGGTAGTAGTGCAGTTCTGGTGTACTTATAAGTTTAGGGCAACACATATAATGTATAAGTACATGAAACATGTACACGATACTTTATGCGTCCAAAGTATATTATAATATGAATGTATAGTATTTAGTGTTCCGTTGCAAAGCACGACATGACACGGAATGAAGCCAAACGTATTCTGCCATTCTCTGTCATGCCATGTCATGTTTAATGCTATATAGGAATAGGACTGCAAATTTTGCTGATGCGAATGTATTTTTTACATGTTCAATTCTGGTAGTACATGCAGTACATAACATACAATTGCATTGCACCTTTACTCTTTAGCTCTGCTGTTTTGTGCACAGATACCAGTTGGCATTGGCAGTTGAATGACATGAAGTGGAATGTCTGTTTTTTCTCCAATAAGCAGCAATTCTTCTTCAAACTCTTGTGTAGCATTTTACTTTTAAACGACCGATTCCTTCATTATATCTGTATTTGTCAAACTAAGACCAACAACTATGAAATAAACTGTGGTAAAACAGGCTGTAAAAAGTATCGGGGAAATATAAACGGGGACACGGACAGTCCTTGAAAAGTGTGCTATATGATCTAACCGAATCGGAGTTACCTACTTATCGAAGATTTCGGAAATGAACCGATAACTTTTGACATAGACTATCTCATGTATCGTCAACCATCAACTTATACGTTATGGGACTATGACAAATGAGTTTTATTATATCACCATTTTCTCCAATGAACAGACTGGTATCAACTCACTTCCTCCCGTGATAGACTTCCTCCCGGGTTAGAAAATCTCCCCGCAGACTTCCTCCCGGTTAGAAAATCTCCCCGTTAGAAAATCTC